>JANHFT010005357.1:0-12060 GCA_032467955.1 Pseudoxenodon macrops | reverse complement strand
CTATTTTGTTCAGAATACTTTTTTCCTTGTTTTCCTCCCTCAAAATTAAGGTGCGTCTTATACTCCGGTGCGTCTTACACTCCGAAAAATACGGTATATTTCAGTGTAGTTCTATTAATCACTGATAACAACACAACTCCCTAGAACCTAATAATTTGAAATTTGGAGGATTTCTCCATATGGAGGAGATTGCTGTTGTTAGTTGCAAAGTCGTGTCCGACCCATTGTGACTCCATGGACAACGATACATGAAAACTATTTCCGGTTCCACTGAGAAACAAAAATAATCTTAGAAGTTATCTTAAAAAAAGAATCGGGTGGCAAATAAATTTAGTAGATGATCATCATAACAATAATACCCCTCCAGATATTTCCTTGCTGTTCCTCTACCGTCATCCCTTGAGACACGGAGAACCATGTCAGATGTTAGAGTTCCTGGGTATCTGTTGAGAAGTAGGCAATGGAACTCAGGAGCTATGGCTGGACAATCAGCTTAGCCCTGAAGGAATTCTGGAAGAACAACCTCAGACAAGACAAAAATGTATGCTGTTTGAAAATTGGACCATTATGTCCTAATATTATAAATTGCAATGACAAAGTAGGGCTACTTAAAGTGGATGTTTGAAAATTTGAAAAGTATTTGTCCAGACTCAAATATGATTGAAGAACGATTAGTATTTCAAAGAAGATTCATTGCCGGAAATAAAATATTCAGGGAAGCAGAACTGAAAGCGATTTTAAAAAACGGTGAAAATGAAAGTCTGTAGAGTTTGGGTTTTCATGAGCTGTAAGCCATAATCATCACAATTATGAGAAATCATGGCTTGAACTATCTTGCTTTGCATGTAATGAGTCTATGTCATATATTAGTTTCACCTTTTAAGTTGCATTACTGAAATAAATGAACTTTTGCATGATATTCTAATTATTCGAGTTTCACCTGTATAATGCTATCCATGTATGATATGCCATACGCTAAATAAACATGAATGTTGCAGCATCTCTGTGGACATGTGATCAAAATTTGGGCACTTGGCAATTGGCATACATTTATGGTATGCATTTATTCATGTGATCACCGTTTACAAACTTCCCAGGTGGCTTCTGACAAGTAAAATCAATTGGAGAATCCATATTTGCTTAACGACTGCACGATTCATTTAACAACTGCAGTGATTTGCTTAACAACTATGGCAAAAAAGGTTGTAAAATGAGGCACAACTCACTTAACAACTACCTTGCTTAGCCATGGAAAGTTTGGCCTAAGTTGTGATTTTAAGTCGAGGACTAACTACTATTCAAGAAAAAAGACAGTTATTTTAAAAAGCCACAGAGGTACAGCATTCAGTGCATTTTGCAACATTATTTTGAACATGAATCCAAACCATAAACCAATATTTATTGTTTATGCTTTTTGCCCCTCGTAGTATTATTTTCTGTTTCTTGATTTGAAATAATTCCTGATTTATATTGTTAAACTTGAGCATGTGTTTGAATTAATACCTTCTTTAGAACTTAAGTACCTATGTGGTTCCTGTCTGAAGATCAAAATTTATAGGATTTATAAGTTATTCTCTC
Organism: Pseudoxenodon macrops; assembly: GCA_032467955.1. Lineage (NCBI taxonomy): Eukaryota > Metazoa > Chordata > Lepidosauria > Squamata > Pseudoxenodontidae > Pseudoxenodon > Pseudoxenodon macrops. The sequence goes on along the minus strand of JANHFT010005357.1, from coordinate 10,482 downwards.
TTTCTCACACGCATACACACATTCAGCATATACTGGGTCCCTATCTGACTTAAAACTGCATTTTTGAGTTACCTGCAATCAAGGTTCCTATTTCTATACTGTAGTTTCTCCAAAATTGCTTTTGAATTTTGAGCCAAGACACACATTAAAAACCAGAATTTAAACCTTGAAATAGGTACAGCAGTTTACAAAAAGCATAAAGAAAATATCTTTTGCAAATTGCCATTCTTCTCTGAAGGTGAAAGGAGGGGAGCTACCTTAAAGTGGCTCAGCCTGCAACCTAACAGACCATTAAACAAAATTGCACTATAATATACAGACTGTTTTCTATTCAAAGTATAAAGATTATACCTTGCTTGATTATTGGTGCAGGTGAAAGGCATCTGACAGCTGCACAGCAAATGAGTAAGATAAATGTAAGCAAATAAACATATATATTTATTTATTTAATTTGTCAAGCATGTATTAGAAAAGAGATATAAGTATAAACATGATTATGAATACATGAAATGGATACAAATAAAAGGGAATATTAGGACAGGGATGGTAGGCATGTTGGTGCATTTATGCACATCCCTTAATATACAAGATTAACCGATACAGATTAACAGAGTTGGAAGGGACCAAGCCCCCGTCCAGCAGACCCTACACCATTTTTGACAAGTCCAGGTTACTTTGACTAAATTGGTTCTTGACAAATCCCTCTTGATTTCTAATACTGTGAGAGTGAGATGGATGATACTCAATTTGACAAACAAATGAAATAAATTTTATATTGTTTTCCAAATGACAATGTATCAGTCCCTTTAAAATTTGTTCTATAATTGTCCCAAATATGATTGTTACACTGACCAGTCTGTAATTTGCTAAATATTTTCTTTTTCCTTCCCCTTTTGAAGATACAGAAAATAATTTTCCATATTCTATTTAACTGGCACTAGTTAAATATTATATACGGATAGTTAGAACTGCAGAAAAAACATTTGCAACCAGCCTCTTTCCAGGGAGGACCTGTATATACTGTGTGAGTCAAAAATAGAGCTGTGAAAATATGTACAGACCCCTCGCATCCTGGACATAAATGGTTTCAACTTCTTCCTTCAATAAAACACATTTGCATTTGCACGTCATGATATTTCCCCCCCCCCCCCGTGCCATCACTCTGCTAAACTACTAATTCTTACAACACTGTCAAATGATTCTATTCTATTCTATTCTATTCTGATTTCTTAAAGATAAATAGTCTTTGGTCAGACCATCAGATAATTTCTTCAGTACTCCAGGATGTAACTTATCTTTTTCTGGCGATTAAAACTCTTCATGTCAAGATGTACTCTCTGGCTCTATTTCTAGAATCTCAATCTTATCCTTTCATTCAAGTTTTCAAAATTTTCTAGTGGAATACATACTGTTTTTTGTTTTTGTTTTGCTAGAGAAGATGAATTATGAAGTCATGAGAAAGCCAAAGCATTTTTTTTTACTTCTTATTAAATGAAAACGTGACAAAGAATCATGAGCATTCCAAGAAATAAAAATAATGAAATAAAGGATAATATGACTAGCAGCAAGCACTTACACCACACGCTAGTTAATCAATTCTAAGCTTTAAATTCAAAGTTAATTTTACACCAATAAAATAATAATGATCATGCTCACATTAGAGCATAGCTGGGAGACTGGCATCATAAATATTTTCTTTTTTTAAATCCCCTTGCTCTCTTTCTTATACTTATTTTAGAAGAAGTATTTTTCCCTTTCTGCAAGTTCTGCAAAGAGAGATAACTAGTGGATGCAACTTCAAAGTGTTTTCCTGAAGAAGCCTCTCAGGCTCCTGATTACACTTTCCAAATGAATCTACACACCCTAGTGACTTCTGCCTGAATTGTTATCTAAGCATGGTTGCTGCAAAATTTCATGACCAAGTTGGTGTACTATGTTTTCATGGCTTTATTTCCACATAGAACTTTCTTTCTATGAAAACTAGTCATTCCGTTTAGCTAGTGCTATGTCTTTGGTTTAAAATATTCTGTGAAAATACACAGAATGTTTTGGGCAGGACCAAAAGGTATGAACCTGAAATTCTTCTACATAAAGAATGCACCCCTCTAAGAAGTAAGAACTATGCTAGATTAGATTAAAGGCCAAGTTGAATTTTGCTGGCTGTGATCTAGCCATCAGTCATCATTATATTGAATTGATATCCAATCCCATTTTTAGAGATGTAAAAATTGGTAGCCACCACTGTACCATATAGTAGCAAATTCTATGCTTATGTTATTTTCTGTGCTACAATTTTCTTTTATTAGTCTAACCACTGTTCAATTTCATTAACTAGTTATAACAAGACTTCCTTATTCGTCCTTGTTCATGATGCTTCGGTAAAAAACTTTTTTTCAAAAATCATTAGAAACATCAAGTTCTCAACAGATTTATGAATGGCCAGGTGTTATCTACTGGATCTTAATATTCTCTCCAAGAACTCTAAGTAACTGAAACTTCCTCTGCTTAAGTGATATTGATTCTTTCGCAGGAAAATCTGATCCTTTAATGTAATCAATATTTTATCCTGTTAATACATTCTACCAGTTCTATCAGCACAATTTGGGTTTGGCTCATATTGCTAGGAGATAAGCTAAAATAATCATGTGACAAAATTTCTATTCAAGCCAACTGTTTATTTGTTGGTTATATGTATTTTTTATAAAGCACCATGGCTTATATGTGAGTGTGTTGTTCTTTCAAGTTAGCCTTGAGTCCTAAAATTTTTGGGAAACATTTTTGAAGTGGTTTGCCATTGCCCTCTCCCATAACTAAGATAAAGTGGATGGTCCAAGCTTTGTGCCTAAGGCAGGACTAGAACTCACCATTTTGTGATTTCTAGTCTGGTACTTTTAATCATCATACCAAATTCACTTTCATGTTTTCATATTAGTCTGAGTTTACACTATAATAAAAATGAAGATCTGTACAAAGTTAATTATACTAAAAATACAATGGGAACAAAAATATAATTACTCTTGATTTCTAAGATTATCAATAAATAAAGACATAAACATATATTTAAAGTCTAATGTGTTCCCATTCCTGTAAAAATAAAACTGTCATCCTCACGACACACATTGATTTGGAGTGATAAATTGCCTGTCATTTATATTGTTTCATTTCTGCACTGTGTGCATAAAACTAAATTGCATAAAAACCTGCATTTGATTTCTTTCTTCTTTTAAATGATGCCAGTTATTTATAGTGCAGTTGTTTTAAGATTACTAGTATTACTCAGTCATTCAGATCTCTTTGATTGAAGACGTAAAGAGAAATGAGGAACACACAAGTATGTTTGTATGGTTTTTAACAAAACAAAATTTGAGATATATGCTACAAGTTCATCAGAGCAGATAGGGAGTAGGGGTACGGACCCTTGAATTTAGATGCTCCAAAGTTCCTTTGGAACTTTGCAAAAGTTCCAAAGGAACTTGCAGAAAAATATATTAGTCCTGGGATTTGGATATTTATTTTACCTCCTATTAAATTAATAAGATACAGTTATTTTAACAAGAAAAATGTATCTGTAACAGGCAGGGAGAAAGAAGAAACAAACAAGCTTCTTGTTCTGTCTAGTAAGGATCATTAAGATTGCTTTACTAAAAAAAAGTCATGATGTAACTATTTATTTTAATCTAGTAATAATTAAAGATATTCTATTCCCAATGTGACCAAAGAGTGTTGCTCTTTTTCTCTTTTTTGGGGGGTGGGGGTGGAGGGTTTTTTGTCATTTGACTCACAATAATTTGATATCAAGAAGCAAATGGCATACAAATGCTTATGCTGCTTTGTTTTTTGTTTTTTCTGTGAGTGAATAAAAACTACAAGCAGCTTTCCCTCTTGAATGGAAAAAAGAAAGAGTAACTTCTATCTCCTTATGCAGTGTGATGAATATATTTGATCAAGTACCAGGCATTTCCATGCAAATAGTTCTGAGAACTGTATTAAGAATAATATTATTTTTAAATAATTTGCTACATGGCTTTGTGATGCTGTGGAAATTTGGTATGTTGGAAATACATTATAAACTTGTGGTGTACACACACTCCTAAGTCATTTGTAAAATAGGAAGGGCAAAGTCTTCCTTGAGAAAGTTTGACTCTTTATAACTTCATTGCCTTGTTCTTGTCAAGTTGGAAGTTTTTTGCAATTGCCCTCTAGGGTATTTGTCAGCTTTGCAGTCTAGTCTCTCACCTTGATATTTATAAAATAACATCCCAAAATATTTCTGAGGTGAATGAATGCAATAAATAAAACAGCTGTTATCTCCTGTTGCAAACAAGAACAGGGGATAATTTTAAACTCATTGACAGGAAAATCAGTTATGATAGGCTGACACCAATCAGACTGCATCTTCTGACATCCCCTAGTATGTTCAGGTAGGACATTCTTAGCTGCCCTACCAAGACATGTTTATTCAGTCCAGCTCTGGGACAAGAAAAATGAAAATGTGTTTGTGCTTCCTGCCAGCCTTCAGAAATATAGACTCAACAAATCTCAATCAGACAGGAGAGATAGCTATGCAATCATGCAGTCTTGCCTGTGGGAAAGATTTTAATGAGAAACCTTCTTATAAAACCAGTGATGACAGATCTCCCCCTATAAAAAGTTTATTGGGAGAGAAGATCTATATGGAAAACAAGGGAAAACAGTAATAATAGGTAGAGAATTCCAAATAAAGTCAGCACAGTAAGCCTACCTAATCAAATCACAACCTTGTTGTATAAAATGTTGGGTTTTATCACATGTTCTTTGTAGAGAAGATAGTTAGAAAGAGATCCTTTGTGCATTGTGCTTGCTTGTTCATAACCCATTTTTCTTTTTCTTGAGTGATGATGCTCAATATTATAAGCACTGTATGAGGAATACATAAAAGTGGGCCCTTTTTTGGAGAGGGAATTGATAACTATTCTATCCAATAAAGGAGAAGGTTCCATCTCTGATGTTCTGAGTCTAGTCAGCAAATCACAAATTATTTAGGAGCCAAAACCACCTTACTAACAATCTTTGTTAGAGTTATAAAAGTACAGTAGTTTTGGAAAATTTCCCCTTTGTATCACATTTGAGAAGTTATTCTGGGAAATTCCACTTCTTTAGGATCAATTTATCAGATGCTTTAGGGGACACTGTTGTGCCATCCCTTAGGAGGCTTTTACAATTCCCTGATGTCTCTCATAATCAATCAGACTGTAAGTGCAAATGTTCCTGCTTACATATCCCTGCAGGTTCTCTAATAATAATATTCCATGTAGTGAACATTTCAGCGGCTTCACACGAAGCCCAAATCTCCTCTGTTCTCCCACTTTAGTTGAGAATAATTCCTACCCAGCCAGCATAAAGTTACAAATATCTTGCCAGTATGAATTGCAGATTGTGTTCATATTTCCAATTTTGATTGCATAATTATATACAAAATGAGAGTAGGATTGGCTCTAAAAGATGTTAATTAATTTGGTCCCTTTTAGCCAATTCTCTTCTTAGCTTTCCTGTCTGAATTAATGGAAAGTAAGTAATGGTAAAATAATGTAATGAGAAGTAATGGACCTTATGTTGATTGACTGTTGATTGGATGCCACTAATTTACAGAGCTTGTCTTTCCTTCAGGGTCCTTTAGCTGTACAGCTAGCTACCTAGCAACCAACAAGCCAGCACTCTAATATTGCTATGTAAAATACGGATAGCTTTTATTATTGTTAGTACAATCATAGGAAAACTGGAGTACTAAGATTACACAAACTGATATGATGCTAATATTTTACATATTTTGATATTTTTGACAAATGATTCAGGATTAAAGAAACAATTATATTGTTTATACTAAAAGGAGTTAGAGTTTGGAAGTTTTTTTTTCTTGGCAAAAATTCCTAAACTAGAATGAATGGAAGATTATTTACTCTAATGTTACTTTTAATTTTTTTTAATAAATATTTTTATAATATATTTTTTTAAACCAAGGGTAGATCACTTATTCCTAGGAAATAGAAAGAGACTATTCAAAGCTATGAACAAAACACCCAGAATGTATGGTGTTAAGCTAAATAAACATTTGACTTGATAAAAAGGAAATTGGAATTCAACACATAATGGATTTATTCCCAATAAATGATTAAACATTAATTGTGAAGTTTAAAGATTTAAAAAATTGGTATGGTATGCAATCTCCTGAATTCAGTGAGGTAAAGGGAAGTATATAGATAGTCCTCAGGTTATGATAACTTGTTCAGTAACCATTCAAAATTATGATGGCACTGAAAAAGAATTTTTAGAAGTGATTCTTGGAGTTTTGGCCATTGCAGTGTTCCTACAGTCACATGCTTGTGATCTGGATGCTTGAGTGCCCTGCTTGTGATTATGTTGTCACGGAGAGTTATGGTCATGTATTGGTATTTTCAGTTTTCCCGGCCAGCTTCCAAAAAAGAAAAGCAATGGGGATGTCAGTAAAAAATCACAAGTCACTTCTGGTCCTACCACATTTTTGCCTGCTTGCATTCCGTAGTTCCTTCCCACAGCATCCTCTGTGGCACTCACACACTTATTCACTGGCCTGCTTGCCTGGAAATCTGACCTCTTCCTACTTAATGACATGCACAGTCCTGGAGTTATAATGGTGAATGGAACTAATGGGATTGCTGTTACTAAGCAATGTGATCATGTGACATTGCATTTTACAACTGCATCACATAGCGATGGAAATTACCATCATAACTCAAGGGCCAGTTCTATAACAATACACTGGGCACCCACAAAAGTTCCTGTTCTACCTGTCTTTATTCCATTCCATTCTTTTGATTTAAAAAAAATGATAAGGCAAGGCAAAGATCTAGAAATTTTGGAAAGTGAAAAGGCTGAAATGATGTAGCCTAATGCTTTATTTTGGCACAATTATATTATTTAATTTATGAAGATCCTAAAATATTCAGGCTGGTGAAACCCAAAGGTGATTCTGAATAGATCTGTAAGTAGCAGTTCTTTATTAAGGTCACTGATCAGAATTCTGCCAGTTAACAAAATAATTAAACAATTTCTGTTCAGGGTAAAATAAGCTCTAGAAGGGTCTCTTTAAATTAGCTGAATGGTCAATCACATGAAAATGCAATTCAGTTTAGTAAGCGTAAAGTAATGCACGCTGGAGCAAAAAGCCATTACTTAATGTGTATACTAATAGGATCTCAGCTGCCTGCAATAAACCAGGAAGAAATAATTTGAGGGTCCTAATGGTTAGCTTGGTGAAAGTGTGCATCAGCTATGAACAAAGTAAATTATATGCTACAAATCATTAGAATAAGGATCAAAAATAAAAGTGATGACATTATACTGTGTTTATACAAATCTATACTATGTTCATAACTAGCATACTGTCTATACTTCTAGTTGTGATTTTTGTTTTTTGGGGGGAGCATAATAGAGCTAGAAAGGGGGCAGGAGAATGCAACCGAAATGATCAAATGGCTGAAACTCTCCCCTTTGAATAAAGGCTATAACATTTGGGACTGTTTAAGAAAGCGATGGAGGGGTTACTTGATCATGGTGTATAAACCTTTGCATGGTATTGAGAAAGTGCACAGGAAACAGGTTTTCTTCCTCTGTCCAAACAGTAAGACCCTGGATCATTTAGTGAAGCTGACTGGAAGGAAATGTACAACAAATTAAAAAGTGGCAATAGCACTTAGACTTATATACCGCTCCACAGTGCTTTTACAGCCCTCTCTAAGCAGTTTACAGAGTCAGCACATTGCCCCCAACAATCTGGGTCCTCATTTTACCCACCTCAGAAGGATGGAAGGCTGACCTTGAGCCTGGTGAGATTTGAATTGCTGAACTGCAGCTAGCAGTATTGAACTCTAACCATTGTGCCAACTTGGCTCTTACTTCTTTACACAGAAGTTAAATTTATTTTTGAAGCTAAAACTACAAAACATGGTACAAAACTTTGATAGCTCTAAAATAACATTGGGTAAATTCATGGAAGATAGGTCCATCACTGCTATTGGTTTTGAAAATTACCTCTGGTTGGGAGTATGTCTCCAAGTACAACTGGCAGGGCTAAAGAGGGTAAGTTTCTGTCTCCTGCTTGTAAGCATTCCAGAGGCATCTGCTTGGTCATTATGTGAAATAAAATACTAAAATGAGGCTTGAATCCATCGGATTGTTTTAAGTCCTTATTCCTAACCTGCCCAAGTGGTGGGGTAATGAACTATGGTAAGGAAGAATGTGCCGTTACTCATGCTTTAGTCATCCTCATTTCTACTACTGCTATATACCACAAGAGGCTTGAAGACCACTTGAAAGCTTCAGACAGTCCAAAATACAGTGGCTGGGGCACTTATTGGTTTATTTATATAACACCATAGCTTTAAGAAATGTGCTAGTTATCAGCCTGCTTCTGCATGCAATTAAAGGTCCTGATTTTTAAAGAACTTTGTAACTTAACTTTGTAAACTTTGTAAATTAAGAGTTGTAAACCTAATCTTGTGTAGCTTCTCCTCCGGTAATATTATACTACTAATCAGAGCATAGACCAATTCTTGAATATAGCTCATCTGTCTGGAACCCGCACTGCATATCCAGAAATATTTCACGAGAAGAGTCCTCCACTCCTCTTTTAACAACAGAATACCTTATTCAGTACCTTTGGATGTACTGAATCTCTACTAGTGTCCTTCCAACCCACCACCCTTGGATCCAAGGTGTTGTCCACAACCGTTGGCAGATGGATCCGCAGCACGATCTCTAAAGCTTATGAGTCGAAATCCTTGCCACGACCGGCCCAGATTACAGCTCACTCCACTCATAGCATCACTACTTCTGCCACATGGGCGACTCAGTCCTCCCTTGAGGACATATGCAGCACGGCTACGTGGACCTTGTTGTCTCCTTTCATCCAACATTACAGAATAGACACATATGCTTCCGCTGACATGGCCTTTGGACGTAGGGTTCTTCAGCAGGTTGTTTAGGCTGCTTAACGCTCAGACCCTCATTCCTTCCCTGTGGCATGCCAAGTTTGGTATGTCCCATGTATGTAGGCTACCTCAACGGAGAAGGGACATTGGTCCTACCTGATACGCTCCTTCTCGTAGAGTTGAGGTAGCCTCCAGTCCCTCCCTGGGTTGGGTAGGGTCTTCGCTGTCCTTTGTGTCCTTACTCTCTCTTTCTCTGGGGCTACGCGTCGAGTCTGTCTATCATCTTCATTTATAGCTGGCTTGCCTAGCAACGAGGGTGGTATTTTCAGCTACAGACTCAGTCCAATCAGCTGACAGGACGAAGTTAACCCATGCTTGGAGGCTACCTCAATCCTATGAGAAGGAGCGTATCAGGTAGGACCAACACCCCATTGCAGAAAATATGACTTCAGCAACAGAGTGGTCAATGCTTGGAATGCACTACCTGACTCTATGGTTTCATCCCCAAATCCCAAAATTTCTACTGTTGACCTCACCCCATTCCTAAAAGGTCTGTAAGGGGCATGCACCAGCATGCCTACCATCCCTGTCCTAATGTTCCATTTAATTCATATTCATCTAATGTATTCAAATCATGTCTATACTTATATATATTATCTAATATATGATTGACAAATAAAGATAAATAAAAGTAAAATAAAATAAAAACTCAGGGCCTGGGTGGTTTCTGTCTATCCCTTAAGATCAGGAAGAATGATTTTGCTACATGTCCTGCCATTAATAAAGTATTATTTTGAGAAATCATAAGAAGACCCTTCACTTTTGCCACTTCTCCCCTGAAACAGCATTTGCCTGATAAATTATATCCATGCTGTTGAGTTTTCAGATATCTGAAATATTCAGAAACCAGCCTTCAGGACTTCATGTACTGTTGATCCTTCCTGCACTGTTGATCCTTCCTGCAGGTGAATGTCCGTATGTGATTTGATATCAATCATGTCTGGAGATTTGGGATTTATATTTTTATATATCTGTTTTAGACCAATTACAGTATTATGTAAAAGTCTCCAATAAAGGAGAATATTTGTAGCTCAGGGTTGAAATGCAAATCTCTTTGCATAGTCTATAGATGTTTATGTTTCTTTCTTTTTTATAATTTTTTTATTTTAAATCTTTACAATACACACATACACAGTTTATACAATCTGCTGTCAGAGTACATATTCATACTTTTACAACTGCATAACATTTTGCATTCTTTTCTAATTACTTACATTTTTGCATTCCTCCTTTCACCTATTCTTTATGAGCAAGGTGTTTTCCACCTCCTCTTTTATACCTCATTGCACCTTATTTAACCCCAATTTTTCTTCTTTTCTTCTTCGTTTCAGTCATCCTCCTCCTTTTTCCCAATTTACTTTATTTATTCACTTTCTTTTCACACTTTCTTTTCATACATAACCATAATATTTAACAACCCCTATAAATCTAATACAATCACATTACATTACACACATCTATTTCTTATTCTTCTTTA
>JANHFT010005356.1:28941-39903 GCA_032467955.1 Pseudoxenodon macrops | reverse complement strand
GTCTTATTATTTTTGAGGTGCAGGAGGCGGCGAGTGTGGTCACCTCATGGCTGCTGCTGTGTTTTGGGGAGGGCTTACTTTTGGGAATGGCTTATTTTAGTGCATGTGCTCAAAAGCCTGATTGGGCTTATTATCTGGGGAGGTCTTATTTTCAGGGAAACGGGTATGTACAAAAGGTTATGAAAGTATTGTGAGGTTACTGCCATATAATGGTCTATATTTTTAGAATGGAAAGAACTGTGCACCACAGATATAAATATCTATTCAAACCATTTGAAGGTCACATGCCATTCTTATTTGCTGCCTTAGTTTTGCCATGAGATGAATAAACCATATATTAAAGATTTTTATCCACCCTGTGGGGAGTCCCCCATCCCATAACAAAATCACTGAAAATAGTCAAGGCACTTGTTTCCTTTCTTCGTTTTCTGCCTACTTGCATCAAATACCTAAAACGTTGGCATGCCAGTTTCCATATATTTTTACAGTGTGGGTTTTAAAGACAGTGTTTGGAAAATGAACTTATGAAACACCCTTTAGAACTGTGGATGAAAACAAAGTTTAATACAAAGTCTATTTGCGCACTCAGATAAATTCTATGAATTCTCCGTTCTCAACTTTTAAGAATAAAATTTCTTGAGAAAAGGTTTACTGGATCTATTGTGGATGGAGATGTAATATAATCTGATTCCTAGAGTCTCTTCCTTATGACTACATTATTGTATATTCTTCCAAGTCTTGATTCGGCATAAAAGCAATGTAATTTGAAATGCCTTGATGGATACCCTATTTTCCTCGAGAATGAGGCAGAAGCCTGGGTTATTCCTAACAAAATTAGACGAATCTATCAAACACATCCCTTAATTTGTCCCATATTAAATATACAAAGACAGCACTAGACTTCTGCACTGCTCCTGAGGCAGAATGCACCATTAGCAGGCCCAGAAGGATGAACCCCAAGTCAATGGGAAAGGGAATCACAGTGTTAAAGCAGACTTTATGGAATAGGAAATCCTAGACCTCATTCACTACGATTATGAATAATCTAGTCAACTATTGTGAAGAGATTAAAGAGACATTATGTTCAACATTGTGATCAACAAAACTAATACAATGAACCTAACCTTCAATTACAACAGCCTTTTTGATAAACATTAACAGTTAATTTGTGTTAATTGAGAGGACAATGTGCCTATTCTTTATTTTGTTCTGCCTGAAGTTATTTTAATAAAGCTATTGCACAATTCAGAAATGATTTTGTGCAGCATGCTTGATGATTAACAATGAAATCCAATTTATGGCAACAGAGTTCTATTCATTCCAGTTTTCTATAACTTTCATTGTGTTATTGTTCAGTTTAACTGATATAATAACAATAGGCCCTTCAAATAATATTCTGTGAGACTAAAGTTGGAATATGCAAGAAAAACTACATTTTATTTTTATTTTGGAAAAGACACTGCTTGTACAACTATTGAGTGTATCTAAAAATCTAAGAAATATGATCTCTTCCATCTTAGAAGACAGAATTGTATGAGTGTGACAAAGGGGACTAATGTGCAGATAAGTCTGTTGTATTATGTAGTTAAGATCTATACCCTGCCCTCATTGGCAATTTAGCATACTTCATCATGCTTTGGCAACCCTTTTGGTCACACATTATCTTCATTTCATCCCAATGTTATGTTGTCACTAAAGCCACATATACTGCATGTTACTATAGCACAAATATGCTGCAGTCATATCTTTTTTTTCTGCTAAGTTGCCAGTACATTGCCTTCATCTCATCCCTACACATGAATGAATGGTGTTACATTTGTCCTTAATTGCATAAATGTCAGAATACTATTCATTTTCTGCCATATTTCAACCCTGCCCAAGAACATCTTCACAATATGTAAAATCTTGCTATTCTTGAGAAGTCAAGTGATGATAGCTAGTACTCTAACACAGTAATGTGAAAATGCCCTAAGCATACCAAAGTTAAACCATTTTTCTATACAGATGTCATGATGATGTACATCGCATTATTATTGTTATTGTTGTTATTATTATTATTATATAATGTTCTTTGTTATATAACATTTCCATATTCACAATGACAGTGTACTCTCTGGGTACAATCTTTTAAATACAAATAATAAGTCTTATACAAACAATAATTATAAGTATTATTCTGAAAAGCTATTCACCATGGTCTTCACTTATCCTTATTAAACATTTTCTGTTACTTAATTAAACACTATTCAGTTTTGTCTATAATCAGTTAATATCAAACATTATGAACATCATATAAACATCACATTTATAACCATTATCCTCCAAGTCTATTAATCATGTTTACTTATCCTAATTATTCAGTATTCATTGTTTATTTACACATTTACTTTGTCTTTAATTGTCTTTACTTTGTCTTAATTCTAAATTTCTAACTTCTGCTATTTTCTAATCATTTATAGAATAGTTCCCAAGTTTAAAAAAGTACTATTTCCCCTATTTCTAGTTTCTACCTCTGTACTAATTCTTAATAGAACAACTCCTGTTGCTGCACATATCCCTCATCTCTTGCCTGTTTTTGTATCTCAACTCTTATTGACTTCTTGGCACATCTCCCATACTCCTCCCTTGGGATCGTATCTTTTTATATCATTCACATTTGATCTAAGTATTTCATCTTTCTCCACAGCTTCTTCACTCTGTTCAGCCTTCAATACATCTTTCAATGATCCTCTCACTTCAGAGGTGTCTTGCTGTGCATCCTCTTCTGTTTTTTGATCTCTTAAAATGTAGTTTACTTTTTCTATTTCATAAGCTTTTGCTATCTCTTCCTATTTATCCTTTTGTATCATTTGTCATTTTTCCTCCCATGTCCTTTCCTCTGTTCTTTCTATTTCCTCTACTTCCTGGATTTCATGTTCATTATTCAGTATCATTTGCTCACAGCTTTCTGGTCTCACACCTATGTCATCTATCAATTCCTTTATCTCCGTATGGTTCCTTGTAATCGTTTCCTTCATACTTTGGAGCATCAATAATATTTCACTTAGTAATACATTTATTTTTCTTTGTTGTACCATTTTGGATGCTGGTAGGCAGATTTTTTTTCTTATTTTCCTCCCCAAAAACTAAGGTGCGTCTTATACTCCGGTGTGTCTTATAGTCCGAAAAATACGGTACTCAGTAATCTATCAAAATCCCATTGTCCCAATTATTCATCACACCAAGAAAGCCAATATTAGAGCAATTCACAAAATCATTTCATTAAATGGTCCATTAGCAACCTCCACTTAGTTTCAAAACAAATCCAAACTGTTTCACACTCTCACACTGTCCAGCATATTTGTAATCCTCAAGTTTGAATGTTTTCACAGTCTGTCTCCAAACACCAATTTGCAGGTGTTGTTTAGTGTATTCCAGCTTATCTGTCCTAGTCAAAGCTAGTAGATGTCAATTTTTTCTTCACTTTTGCTGCAAATAAAATGTCTCCAAAAATATTTTTTAAATAATTTTTCAAAGTCCTTCAAATCAACGTGATGATAAAAATAGAATCCAATATTTTAAAACAATTTAAATTGCTGAAAACTAGCCAATCCAGTCTGTCCTTTATCTTTAAGGTTACTTCTGTCTACAATTTCTTTTCTTTCTTTTCCAGATCTGACAGTAGCTCCAGGTCTTAGTTGCTGCTATTCACTTCAGTTGAGTCCCACTTTCCAAAAGGGGTATTTTAGGGGAGATTCCACAGCAAAAGTTAGAAAATTCTTACCCAGATCAAGCATACTGTTACAGGATCTTTTCTTTTTTCTCTTCCATTTCAGCTGTCACGGCTTCGGTTCAGCCATAATGGCCATCTTTTCTTCCACCAGTTAAAGGGGCTTTCTTCAGGTCAAATGGGGAGACTGTGCTCTCGTGACCACTGAAGCATCCCCTCTATCTTCATCACCCTTAGAGGATGACTTTCAGGCCTGTAGAGCCTCTTGCCTTGGGGAAATCGACAGGACTTTGCGGAGCTCCACTCAGCCGCACCGCTTCATCATGACATCAGCTGCCCATTCTATACAGATGTCATGATGATGTTTGTCCATCATTTTTGAAGAGGACATTGACATCTAACGAGTTGTGGGCTGTCCACGGTGTGTCCACAGGTGGCTGGCAAGACAGCACACAATGTTCTGCCACATGTTGGGCAGATATGTGTGGTCCACCACTATTGCAGCATTTGCAGCTTTAGCTTTACAGAGTGCTCGTTTCTTTTGTACTATGGTTATCATTCTGTCTTCAAATGTCTGGCAGCCTTGGTGGATCAATGTGTACCATGTCACTCGATCTTGTGCCAGGCTTTCCCAAGAGGTGGTATCGATATCCAGGGACTTGAGAGAGGCTTTCAGCGTGTCTTTGTATTGCTTCCTTTGTCCCCCATGTGATCACTTTCCTTGAGACAGCCCACCATAGAGGAGGTGTTTGGGTATGTGGTGGTGTGTCATCCTTGAAACATGGCCTGCCCAGCATGTCTGGTGCTTTAATCAGCAGGGTGTGAACTGATGGTAGGCCTACTCTGGAAAGGACTTTTGTGTCTGGTACCTTTCAGAAGTCAGTGGAGATAGGTCATGTGTAAGTGGTTCAATTGCCTAGTGTGCCTCCTGTATACAATCCAAGCCTCACTGGCATACATCAGGGTAGTTAACACGACTGGTTGCTAGACTTCGAGCTTTGTAACAAGGCTTATTCTACGGCAGTCCCACACATTGGTCAGTAGTCTGCCAAATGCAGATGTGATGACCCAGGGCACAGCACAGAGACAACATAAACAGCTGGCAGTTCAAACCACCCCTTTATTGTTCCAAATCTCCCCAAATACTCCCATGTTTCTGGCAAGTCCCAGAGCAGAGTGATAACAAACCCCCACACAAATCTCAAGCAGCCTCTGGCTGCAATTAGTCCAGCCCAGGGCTGTCTGCACCAAGGCTGCACGACAATAAATCCAAATGTATTTGGCAAATCAAGGGCAAATCAAGGAATTCAGGGAGCAAAAGACACAGGTAATTAGTCCAGAATGCCAAAAGGAATGCAAGGACTCTTGGAAAGTTCAAAAATTGGCACGCAACACTTCAGGAACTCAGTGTTTGTTCCTGACAAATGTCGCTCCCCACAGCTTCTCCATAAGTCTCATTCCCAAGGTGTGCCTGGTCAAGATGGGCAGGGCACTCTCCTAACAAGTAGCCTGCTCAGTCTGTGCTGATCATGCCTTCTCTGCACTTTCCAATCCTTTGGATCAGGAAGGGGTGGTCTTTGCTCCTCGTCTGAGCTCTGTCTCTCATGTTCATCCTGCCTTTGTTCCTCCCTGCCTGTAGGACTTACTAATTCCAAAAAGTCTTGCCTGGACTGACTCTGCCCTTCCCCAGTTTCCTCCAAGGCCAACAGAGCTGCCCTTTCAATCACTGTCAGTTCTTGTTCCAGCTCATCTTCCCCTGCAGATTCAGACTCTGACAGGGGCATGACAGCAGAGCTTGCTTTGGCGATTCTGCTGTTGACCTCTATGTCAATTGTCATTGCATGGGAGAGATATGCCAAGGTATGTAAATTGGCCCACTGCTTGCAGCTGTGAGTTCTTAATGTTGGGCATTCAGGGATGGCTGGTGCATCACTTTGGCCTTCTTTGTGTTGATGAGGAGGCCGAAGTTGTCACATGCTGCTGTGAATTTGGCCGGGCTCTGTTCGGTGGCCATGCTGCGGGTGATGGTCGATTCTCTCTTGGCAATCCCCGGGGCCCATTCTGGTGAGGATTTCTTTGGTCAGTCGCACCATGCGCTCCACTTGACCATTGCTAAAGGGTTTGTAGGGTGCCACCAGGGTGTGGCAGATGCCCATCTCGGCCAGGAATACCTCCATCTTCCTGGCTGTCAGTTGTGGCCCGTTGTCGGACACAAGGACATCCGGTAGGCTGTTGATTGCGAACAGTTTGCGCAGTACTCGGATAGTCGCCATGTGGTTGATGGCATGAGGCTGACCTCTAGCCACTTTGAGTACACGTCCACAATGATCATAAAGGTTTACCCCCCCCATGGGCCCCGCGAAGTCAATGTGCAACCTCGACCAGGGTCCCTTGGGCTTCTCCCATTCAAACAGCTCCGTGCTGGGAGGTGCTGGTCTGGTTTCCTGGCATGGCGAGCAGGTTGCCACCCATTCTGTGATGTCCTTGTCAATCTCGGGCCACCAGATATAGCTGCGGGCTAGGGCTTTCATCCTGACGATGCCCGTGTGTCCCACATGTAATGTCCGAAGGACTTGTTTTCTTAGGGGCTCGGGCACTATTATTCTTTCCCCCCATAGGGGACACCCCTTCATAGTGGACAGTTCCGTCTGCTTATCTTCAAATGGTTTAAACTCCTCCCCCAACTTCTCCTTCGGCCATCCCCTCAACACCCAGTTCAAAACCTTTATTAGAGTTCTATCTTTTTGGGTGAGGGATCCGATCTCGTTTGATGTGATGGGGCTGGACTCCTTGGAATCGATGAGAAGCATGGAAGTTGCTGGAGCAGGGTCTTCCACCAGTTCTGTAAGGGGACATCTGCTCAGGGCATCAGCATGTTGTATGTCCTTGTCTGACTTTTGTATCAGCATGTAGTTGTAGGCCTCCAGGAAAATGGGCCAACGGGTCATCCAGGGAGACATGTAATTGGGGTTTTGCTTGTCCCCTGCCAATAGTCCTAACAGCGGTTTATGATCCGTCACCAGCTCAAATTTCTGTCTGTAAACGTATTCATGGAACCACTTAATGCCCTCAATGGCAGCCAGCACTTCCTTATCTATCTGTCCACAGTTGTACTCTGCGGGTGACAAGGTTTTGGAGTAAAAGGTGATGGGCGTTTCTGTTCCGTTGGGTAGCCGGTGGCTGAGGATGGCACCAACTCCGAATGGGGATGCATCACAGGTCACCGTGAGGGGCATGGTGTCATTGTACTGTATAAGCACGCTGTCTGAAGATAGAAGGTTCTTTACTTGTTTGAAAGCGTAGTCCTCCTTCTTGCCCCATGTCCACAGTGTTGCTTTCCCCAACAGCCTATGCCGAGGCTCTGCTGCAGTTGCTTTCTGTTTTAGAAAAACACCGTAGAAATTTAAAAGTCCCAAGAATGCCTGCAGTTCCGTTTTATTAGTGGGGGTTGGTGACTGCTGGATCACCTTTATTTTGCTTTGGTTGGGTGTATGCAAGACCCGTCAATCAAATAGTCCAGGAACTCCACTTGTTTGACTCCAATTAGGCATTTTTCTCTTTTCACCTGGAGCCCCTTTTCTTGGAACCTTTTAAAGGTGTCCTTTAGCTTTTGTAGAAGTTGTTCCTCCGATTCGGCTGATATTAGGACGTCGTCGAAATAGGGGATGACTCCGGGGACGTCCTGTAGGATGCGCTCCATGAGGCTCTGGAATAGCCCTGGGGCTACGCTGACACCAAACTGCAGGCTCTTGCATTTAAAAGCCCTGAGGTGCATGACGATTGTTTGGGCTTCTGCGGTGGCTGCATCTATGGTATGCCTGCGCCAGGTCCAACTTGGCAAAGATTTGTCCCCGCCCCAGGGAATGTAAGAGGTGTTGGACAACTGGCACAGAGTATGCACTTTGCTGAAGTGCCTTGTTTAATGTTCCTTTATAGTCGGCACAGATGCACACCGACCCGTCCGGCTTTATGGGGGTCACTATGGGGGTTTCCCAGGCCGCATGGTCAACAGGCTCAAGGACTCCCTGGGCAATTAACTTATCCAATTGTTCGTCGACCTTGGGCCTTAAAGCAAAGGGAACCCTTCTAGGCTTTATTCTTATAGGGGTTACACGAGGGTCTAGATTGAACGAGATGGACTTGCCCCGATATTTACCCAGGGTTCCGTCAAAGATGTCCTCGAACTGGTGCAGCAGTTGGTCAAGTTCATTCTGGCTGACCCTATTGATGCCGTTTATGCTCAAGCCTAGGGGTTTGAACCACTCGACTCCTAAAAGTGTTGGTCGGTGGTTGGCGACTACCATGAGGGGAAGTGTCCCATGGAAGTTTTTAAAGTCCACTTTTAATTCGACTCTTCCCAAAACTTTGATGGGGTTTCCTTGAAAATCATTGAGGCTTATTGGCTGGGGAGTTAGTGGGCCGTCTTGCAGGTTGGTGTCGAGCTCCATTCTGCAGGGGGTTCCCTCGACCATGGAGGTTATGTGGAATTTGTCCCTGCCCCCTGCCCCCTGCATCCAAATGGCCCACCGTGGTGTGGTATATCCCTCGGTCGGAGTACCCTCCTTCTCATCTTCAGTCCCTCTAGGGTCTCGGTCTGTATAGTCCTTGTCCCCCGTATGGCCTCGGTGGCAGCGGTGCTGGCATGGGCTCTGGTAGAGTGGCCTGGCATGCCTTGGCAATGTGTCCCTGCCGCTGGCATCATCAGCAAATGGCCTCTTTAAATTGGCACAATGCCCTGGTGTGGCTCCCTAGGCACCCTGAGCAATGGGGTTGTCTTGCTTCTGGTTCATGGTATCTCACCCTGCGCTCCTGCTGGATGCTGTGGATGGCTTCCTCCTACTCCGATTCAGTCTCACTACCTGGAACCTCGGTCACCCAATCTGGTTCTCTATATGTTCGGTGCATGCCACTTGTCTTCCTTATGTTGGCTGCGGATTTGTCAAACGATTCCGCAGCCCGAGCATCCTCCATTATGCTCTGGAAAGTGACCCCCTTCTTTGTTAATAACCGCTTCTGGAGATCCAGGTTCCACATGCCGAGGATGATGCAATCCCACATCATCTCCTCTGGGTTGACAAATTTGCACTTGGTTGCAATCTCCCTCATTTTGGCCACAAAGTCATTTATCGTCTCACCCTCATGCTGGCGCCTGTGGTAGAAGTCGTTCTGGCTGACTAGTGGGGTGGCCACCGGTGAGAAATGGTCCATCAGGGCCGTCTGGAGGGTGCTCCATTCGATCTCTTCTATGTCCTCTGGGGCCACGATGGTCTGCGCCACTGGGTAGATTTTGGTTCTGCAGTAGGTGAGGAACAGGGCTCTCTTGCGATCGTCGGACAATCTTTGGTAGTTATTTGCTTGCAGAAACATGCAGAATCTTCCCATGTATGTCTGCCACTCCTCGTTCTGGGGGTCGAATACGGCTGGTGCTGGTGAAGACTGGGTGTCCAACCTTGAGGTTGGCCGATGCTAGATATGTCCTTCCTTAAGATGGCCGCAGATGCCATGAGGTGCTGTCCTCCTGGTTCTTCTTCAGAATCCCACCTTCGTCGCCAGTGTTGGATTGAAGCGCGGGAAGAAGAGGCAGGACACAAGAATGCCTTCAGCGCTTTTATTAGATAGCTATTCTGCTCCGAACTGTGAGCCGGCAGCCGGATCGCTCCTTTTAAAGTCTGACTGCTGAAAAGCCGGCCACTGACAGGCGTTCCTTTTTCCCACTGCTTGATTGTCCAATCAGCAGCGGCTTATGCTAATACGTATGCTTGTGGCTCGTACGTAACACTATCATTTCTCATGATCTTGATGTTATCCCTCTACTGCACAGCCTAGGACTGCATTGACGTTTTTGTTTTTGGCATCTGCAGCATAGTGCTGGCAGGTGCCTAAGTGTTGGTATGCTAGGACACCTAAATTCCTCTCACAGTTCTTGTTCAGCTAACTACTGCCTATATATATGCCTAACTGCAGGAAATTCACAAATTCTGAGAAAATTGCCAGCTTGGTGTTCTTCACTTGTGTGCACCTTTGCATATGATTATTTTAAATTTCAATAGAAATTGAAAGCCCCTCTGTGCGTGACTATTGTTTGGGCTTCCGTGATGGCGGCGTCCACCGGTAATTGCTGGTATGCCTGGGTGAGATCCAGTTTTGCGAAAATCTTCCCATTCCCCAACAAGTGCAGAAGGTGTTGCACCATGGGAACAGGATAGGCATGGGGTTGCAAGCCTTTGTTAATGGTGCCCTTGTAGTCAGCGCACACCCGCAACGAGCCATCCGGTTTCATGGGGAGGACAATGGGGGTTTCCCACTTTGCATGGTCAACTGGCCCGATGACCGCCTGAGCTAACAGTTTGTCCAGTTGTTCGTCCACCTTTGGCTGCAAGGCGAAGGGGACTCGCCGGGGTTTGAGACGGATTGGGGTGACGTTGGGGTTCAGGTTCAGCAAAATTGGTTTTCCACGATATTTACCCAACGTCCCGTCAAACACGTCCGGGAACATGTCCAGTAGGCAGTCGAAGTCATCTCCCTGGACTTGGTTGAGGCCTGTGAAACCGAGTCATAATGGCTGGAGCCATTCGACGCCCAGCAGAATCAGACGGCGCCTTTCAATGATGGTGAATGGCAAACACCTGTCGAAATCCTTGAATGCGAAGTGGACGTCCGCTCGGCCCAGCACGTGGATGGGGTTTCCCTGGAAGTTGCTTAGTTTCAGGGATTGCGGTTTGAGGTGCGGTCTCGATATGCCTGGTTTGAACGTGGCAAGGTTCTCCCAGGACATTATGGTGAAGAGCGACCCCGTATCGATCTCCATCCTGCAGTGGTGTCCTTCGATGCCGACGGTCGCGTAGAACTTTTTGAAGCGGGCCGCGTCGGAGTGGCCCACTATGGTGTGATGGAGTCCCCGGTCTCACTGGAATCCGTCCCTCTCTCTCCTCCGGTCCCGTTGGCTGTCTGTTTTGGGGAATCCTTGTCGTTTGGACCAGGGGTGAAATCCTCCCAGTTCGGCCCGGCTCTATAGAGTAGGTTGCAAGCAGCTGGTGACATCATAGATGGTGTGTGAGTCAGTTGTGTTGTTTTGTGTTGTGTGTGTGTGTGTAAAGTGCAAAAGGTTTTTTCCAGGTCTTTGTGGTTCTGTGAGTTTCATGCTTGTGGGAAGGGCCATTTTGTGTGCTTTTGCAGTTCTGGTTAGGCAGGGGGGTTGGGCTAGATGACCTCCAAGGGTCCCTTTTTCCAACTCTGTAAATCTGTTAAAATTG
>JANHFT010005354.1:41651-52166 GCA_032467955.1 Pseudoxenodon macrops | reverse complement strand
CAGGAATTCAAGAAGTTGCAATGTAATGCAATCAGAGGTGGGTTCCTACTGGTTCTATCTGGTTCTATAGAGTAGGTAGTAACTCCACGAGGACGTCATGGGGCTGGTTCTGTCAGTAGCTCCGTGGGTGCCGCCATCTTGGATTTTACTTCTGCGCATGCGCAGAAGCTAATTTTTGACTGCTGTGCGTGCGCTCGCTCACGTGCTTTGCGCACTTGCTCGAGGCGCGGCCCTGAGCGAACCGGCAGTAAGAAGATTCAGAGCCCACCTCTGAATGCAATCATTATAATATAAAGTTAATCTTGAGGACCGGGGCTTGAATGCAAAATTTCTCTTTTGTGGCTGCAAAAGTTGATTTTCTGAGCCGACCTATCTCTCAAAACCTTTTCGCGACCAGGTTTTCTGAGAGGACCTTGGTGAAATAGGCAGTTCAGGACAGAGAGAATTAAAGTGCCAATCAACAGACAGGAAACTATGTCAGTATGGTGGGAGCAGCCAAGCCACAGGGCTGTGAGAAACAGGTGCAGCAGAAAAATAGCACACATATCCCCTTAACAACTGTTGTAAGAAGGCAGCAGTGACACAATAATTGTAACTTGGGAGACTGGCCATTAGGCCACTAAACCCAGAAAAAGTAAAGCAAAATTTTGGGACCGGGCATAATTCAAGTCACGGCTCCTTATTTCCAAGGCTGGAACATTTGTCTTCTTAAAAACAGCCTGTACTTGACAAGCTCCATTATCACACCCTTGCTCTAAACTTAGCACATTTGGAGAGAAAAAAGCCATTGCCTTGTCCCTTCTTAAAAGAAAGCAAAGCATTAGCAATTCATGGCCATTCACACCTTTTTCCCTATCCATTTTAACAGGAGCAGCATGCATTTGGAGCCAATCCACTTACTAAGTGTTGAAAATTAATTTTATACCTGCCCCCGGGCAAATCAAAGAACATTTTTGCTTGCCTATATTTCTTTAACTTTTGAAAACTTTCAGCTGACTGCATTGAGTCTGCTTTAAGGCTGAGAATCAGAGATGAAGAAAAGAGACCTCTGCATTGGACAGCAAGGAAATTATATTGGGACATTTTCAGCATTTAGACTCGTCCTGCCCTATTTCCAGTAGTGAAATTTGGGAGTCAAATAGTAGATCATTTTGTCTCTCCTCCCCCCCTAAAAAAGCCACATTTGATATTTGAGCTATTGGATGATGTTAAACCCTGTGCTCTAATCATGATGTTAAGAGTTATGAAACTGATGCTTGCTTCTACCCAGAAGAGCTTGCACAACTAGAATTGTGATTTAGGTTGAACAAATTCTGACCAAGCCAAAATCATCAACACAATAACAGCAGCAATGCTTCAGCAGAGTAGGGAAAGTGCTCATGCTGATTGCAGATTTAGCAGTGTGAGATACTCAGGAGTTGGGACAGTCAAATTTAGATGCTACAACTGCTCCATTGACTCGTATTCATAGAGGTGCAATGGAGTGCACCAACAAGGCTTCCTCAACATCTTTTCAACATGGGATGCTGATTGACAGGCGTAACAGCCAGTATCTAGTTTTCAGTTGCCTACGATTCCCAGTAGATGCTGTACAACTCCTTCCCAGATAACTAGATAACAGATGCCCATTGGGCAATCATATCCCACTGACTACAGTGAGGACACTACAATAGTAGATGAATTGGTCAGCTGGTGCAGCAGCAGCTAAATAGCCCTCTCTGCCAATAGCTGTTGTTGTGGCAGCTGTTGCTGAGGCCTGGTTGAGAATGTGCTGTCATTACTACCGTATCAGTTGGAAAAAGTGAACCCTGCCTCTCCACCATTGCCTAATTCTTTACCTCCTGAACAATCCTGACCATATCATCCTTCCATGGCTGCAGAAAACTGTTGTCCCCCTTTATGCCTGTAACATACAAGAACTCTCCCTGAACAACTCTAATCACTTCCAGTTCCCATCCTTCAGCTGCATCCTTTCAAACTTATAAAGACTGGTGGTTTGCATAAATTGGAATATTGGATGCATGAAGCTCTCCATATGCTTCAGGGGAGATTCCACAAAGGAAGCATCTGGCTAAAGAAACACTTATGGGACCAGCGTTCTCAAGAAACACATTTTAGACCATTGTTTGAGCTTTTAATTGAGTGGGTACATTTACACAACACAATATATATAAAACTGAAAACCACTCACGCCGTAATCACAAAATCTCCAGAATCGTAAAGCCTACAAACTTGAAATTTGTCATGTATGTTCCTCTTGCCTTCTAGGTGCTCACTAAGAAAGGATTTTTAAAAATGACCATCAGAGCATTAGTATTTCTTATATTATTATTAACAAGCTTTGATGCTAAGGAGTTCTACTCCCCCTCCGAACCTGAAAAGAAATCTATTCCAAATGCAAAACACAAGCAGAGGAGAGGAGTTTCAGTTTTACTTTCACAGCAGCAAGCAGCTTTATAAGATAAGCCACAGCCAGGCTCCTCCCTGTCTCCTTCTTGCTCACATGGCAAATACTGTTTCGCTTTCTAAAGAGCCCTCTGATGCTAAGAACTTCTACTCACCCTCACCACTTGAAAAGAAATATGTTCCAAATGCAAAACACTAGCAGAAGAGAGGAGTTTCAGTACAGTTATACTTTCACAGCAGCAAGCAGGGGATTGGATAGGGGAGGCTTTTATGGGCAAGCCTCGGGAAGAGAAGGGGAGAGGAGAGGAGAGGCATCTGTGGGGCAAAGCTGAGGGAGAGAAGGGGATAGGATAGAGGAGGCTTCTGTGGGGAATGGCTGAGGGAGAGAAGGGGAGAGGATTCTGTAGGGCAAGCCTGAGGGAGAGGAGAGAATTCTGTGGGGCAAGCCTGAGGAGAGAAGGCGAGTGAAGAGGCTGATCGTAACTATGCATTAATTTTCAAGCTGTAAGTGTTGATTTATCAAGCCCGATCACATAGTTCTGTAGCAGAGCACAGATGTTTAGCTAGTTCTATTATAACTTGTTTACTGCTGCTGCTGCTTAACCAGTTCTTTAATATCAGGAACATGTGATTTCATGGTGCTATCCTAAAAGATCTGGATATTATGGGAGACTCTCAGTTGCAGCTCTGCTTCAGCTTTCATCCCAGGCAGTGAAAGTGGCTTGTAATTTGAATATCCCTCTTTGTGAGATGGGCCCTAGATAGTTCCTTGATAGCCTTTTCTTCCTTTCTCAGGCTATATTGGATGTTCAGCTGAAGCATGTGAACAAAGCAGAGTCTTGTAATGTTAGACAATAAAATATTGTTATGTTAATCAGCAAAAAAATGGAACGGGACTGCAAAACTCAAGTATTTCCCCCGTACACATTACAAGGAGGGCAGAACAAGGTGGCGCAAAAGTGCCTAGTACACTTAGGAGCCATTTGTCCCTATGAAGATAAAAATCATAGGAGGCAAATGATACTACATATTACCTCCCAAATGAACCAAATGTGTGTAATCCACATTGTTTCCACTTTGTGATGTACAAAGTGTAATTTTGACTTTATTGCAGCTTCAAGGTTCATCATTTGTTGTCGGCTTCTTCAAAGCTCAGAGAAAGAGGATGGTAACAATCCCTTTCTTTTCTCAAAAGCTCTTTTCACTTCCTCAACAGAAAGCTCCTTTATCTCCCTTTGTGCCACAATATTAATGTACTGATCCATGGGGTTTGTCATGGTGCAGTCTTTGGGGCCTCTTCTTTGATATTAGTGGATCTGGACTACAGATATTACACTGATATCTGTTCAGGGGTGGGTTTCAGATATTTTTGCTGCCACTTTGCTCAGGGTCGCACTGTGTGTGCGCACATGAAGTGCATGTACGCTTGCCATAGCAATAAAAAATTACCTTCTGCGCATGCGGAAATCCAAGATGACAGCACCCACAGAGACACCAATGGGACCGGCTCCATGATGTCATTGCCAAGTTACTACCAGTTCTATAGAACTGGATAGAACCAGTAGGACCCCTCCTCTGCATCTCTTGCATGAGGAAAGCAAGCAAGCAGGAGACCAATTTGATGCTTGATGGCCTGTGTTCACCATGTGTCTTTTTCTTCTCCTTGCTTGAACTTGCACTGCAGCTACTCTTTCTCACACTGTCCAAATAGAATCAACTTCAAAGCAAGTAAATCCTAGGAAGAGAATATAAAAACACAAGTCAGGTGGAAGCAGTAAAACAAAAGAATCTCTCACACTAAAAGAACTCTGGCAAGAAAAATAATTGGCCAAAGTCACCTGGTGAGGCAGTGGCCATACACAGGTGTGCAAGTAAAGAAATACTCATGTGAGTGGCAAATGTTCATCCTACCCTCAAACTCCCCATGAACATTCTTCGTATACAGACATGAAATTGCAACATTATTGTACGTAACAACCCTAAAGCCAACAGAAGAAATCCATCAAATCCAGAAAGCCCATCCAAAGTTTTAATGATTCAATTCATTCCTTCAAAGCAAGTCCCTTCTTTCCCTTAGGTTCCGTGGGATGATTTGATTGAAATATTACCAGGTTGAAACAACTCTTTGAATATTTGCACAGCATTAATAAATTACCTTATACATTAAGACAGAGATCCCAAGGGATGATTATCAACTCTTCATGTTAAATTTCAGTCTCAGACATCCTGTGGTTTTTTTTTTCTTTTTAGGAAAAAAAAAGTGCTGCAATAAAATTTTATGGTGCTGTCTGCTCATATAATTAGCAACTAGAGAAAGAATCAAGAATTTCCATCAAAACTTTTACTATGCTATTTATCAATTTGAACAACTGGCATATTTACATCCACAGATACACATTTTGTATATAAGTGATGCTTATTTTTATAGCCTTCTCAGTTTGGGAATGTGTTGAAATATAGTATAGCTCTGATAGCCAATGTAAAGATAAAAGAGAATCAAACAGGCCCAGGATACTATTTTATTCCTCATGTCTATCAACCCAAGTCTATTCAAGTGATACTTCAGCACCACTGCTGCCAAATTTGCCACAGGCCTTTTCACCATGTAAAATTTGCAATTGTGGTATATTATTCATGTGGCTGCCAGTTCAGTTACAGGACTGTGGCCAGAGTGTGAAATTGAAGGCTGGAATAGAAAAGCCAGCTTGGCATCTTGCTATCTCCCTGGAATTCTCTTCTGGAGAATTTTTGATGCAAAGGATCAGCTGTAGCCCATGAAATTCATAGAACTATAAACAGCTTCAATCACTAAACAACAATCTTGTGGAGAGAGAGAGAGAAAAGGAGAGCCCTTGGCAGAAGGATTCATGAGTTGTCCATGGATGATTTGCCAAGTCTAAGACAAATTGCTGATGTGATCCATTATGGGCTCTTAGTCACAGCTGAACCTCTGTATTTGCTGACTAGCAAACTCTTACACCGTACCTCTATTTTTCTTTCTCTCTCTGCTTCTCTCTCTCTCCACACAAGGAACAAGCCTAGAACTTCCCAATTCCCAATTTAAAAATTATCACTGCATATTTTCCTATCAGAGGTTTTGCTAATGCCTTGAAACATATTATTCAGAATTCCATGAGCTCAGTCATTCAGTCCCTAGTCATCCCACGACTGGTGTATTGGGTAATGTGCTCTATATGGGGATACCCTTGAAGAGCATTCAGAAACTACAATTGGTGCAGAGTGTGGTAATGTGGGAAGTTTTGGGGACCTCCAACATTGACTCCTGTAGAACTACTACTCCGCAAACTGAACTAGTTACCAATCTGTTTCCTGGTACAATTCAAGGATTTGGTGATCACCTTTAAAGCCCTTCAGGACCTGGGTCCAAGTTACTTGAGGGACCATCTCACCACTCTGGGATTGGCCCATACCACTTATCCCAGCAGAGGAAGCATGCTGTGGAACCCGTCAGCCTGATTATTCTGGCTGGTGGGGTCCAGGAGGAAGGTCTTCTCTGTCCTCTAAAACATCTTGTTCTCCAATGTGAGATTGGCCCGAACCATCCTATCTTTTCATTAGGGCTTAAAGATGTGGCTGTGCCAGTCGACTTGGAGGCCCAGTGGGTGATTAATACAATGGAAGTGGTTCATTGAGTAATAACAGATCCCACTTCCCATCCACTCCACTTCTGCCCTCCCCATGTGTCTTTGGTTGTAAGGTTTGATTTTAATATGTTGTGTTTTAACTAAGATGTACTTGTAAGCCGCCCAGAGTTACCCTGTGTTAAGATGGTCAAGCAATAAATTTTATAAATAAAGAAATTATATAGAGAACTACATATCTCTAGTTTTCCGTTTACTCAGTTTCTGATTTGAGCCAACAAAACCTAACACTTCAATTTTCAGACATCTGTTTCCTTCCTTCCTTCCTTCCTTCCTTCCTTCCGCAAAAAGTTTATATATTTCCATAATTGAAAAAAATTAGATTTTTCCAAACATAGATACTGCAGAAATGAACTGTCAGTGGTTTGGAGTTAAGTCACTGCCATAACTCTCTCTACCTGGAAGAGCACTCCTGTAATATAAGATCTGAATTATAAGATCTGCAATACAAAAAACAGCCAACAAACTCTACTCTTCCTACTCTGGTGATGTTACTTAATCTAGTAATGAAACAACTCCAAGGAATCATCCAACCACAGAGAACAAATGTCAAGATCCCACCAGTTCATCCCTGACCCCAAATATTCACTATTATTGGATTAGAGCAGGGCTGTCAAACTCACAGCCCACGAGCCGGATACGTCTCATGCTGGCCATGCCCACACTCAATTTAGAGAAAGGGATTTGTAATTATAGTTTTTATTCTTTTCATTAGCAGCATTTATTAATTTTATATTTTATTGTGTG
This sequence comes from Pseudoxenodon macrops, assembly GCA_032467955.1. Classification (NCBI taxonomy): domain Eukaryota; kingdom Metazoa; phylum Chordata; class Lepidosauria; order Squamata; family Pseudoxenodontidae; genus Pseudoxenodon; species Pseudoxenodon macrops. Next base: position 45,351 of record JANHFT010005354.1, on the reverse strand, counting down.
TACAGTTTTACCCTGTAAGTTGTTTTGAGTAACTGTATAATTTCACTACATATACCAAAGTTTAGAGATTTAACAAGTGTTTGTGATAGGCTGTTAATGCATTAATTCCAATTAGGTTGGAAACCCCCCAATATTCTCTGATATCCAATATCCACCTGCATAAATTATTCTATTTTATTAATAAGAAGAGGGATCCTTTCAGTTTAATCCAATTATTCTGACTACCATTATGAGTTTGAGAGACATTCAATAACATTAGGCTTACTGGTTAACAATCAAAGGTTAAAGCAATCTTATCTCAACATTATAGTGGCCTCACCTGTATCACAGAATGAATTCCAATAGGAAAATAATTCCCCAAATTAAGCAATTTATTTAATTCCTTATACATTGTTATCAATATAGTTACCAAATCAAGAAAAACATTTAAAAATCTAACATATTTTAAGATTGCATCAGTTTGCAGATAACAACTGAAAAGGTTAAAAAAAACCCACTCATTTTGTGTGTAAGGAAGAAAAACTAGGAACAAACAGGTTGTATTTTAGGGTTATTATACTCCTTTCTTTCTTTCTATTGCTCTCTCTTGTGCATTACTGCCAGGGCTATTATATGAATGACAAGCCACCCACAGGAACCTGGGGCAGATTCAATATGCAGAGAAACTCCTCCCCCCATACACACACTGCTCTTTACAAATCATACGGTACATTTATGAATAATAGCGATTGTAGGTGAACTTGGATGGCAGCCAGCTGGGCTGCACCTGCCAATAAAATATATTTAGTTCCCTGTAAGATCTCTATTACTGGAACCAGATATCCTGAATTTCCAGGATTTCAATGGGAAGAGTCTCAATACATCACTTTTCTTTTGTAGTTAATTTGACATATGCATTTAGGAAAAACAAGTCACATGGACATAACACGGACCAGCCACAGATTCAACATTACCCCATCTGGATCAGTTACAATGGCTACAGTATTCTGATCCCTCCCTTGGAATATTTGTCTTAAAGTCATAGTACCATGATGGCGAACCTATGGCATGCATGCCACAGATGGCACATGCAGCCATATCTGAGGGCACGCGAGTTGCTGTCCTATGTCACCTGCAGCGCACATGGTGCACTGGCCAGCTGAGTGTTGGCCTTCCAGAGGGTGGGGGAGAGGTCATTTTCACCCTCCCCAGGCTTCAGGAAGCTGTCCTGAAGCCTGGCGTGAGCAAAAAACAGCACAACGGACAAACTGGAAATTTGGGACTTCCTGAAGCCTGGGGACAGCAAAAAACGGCACAATGGGCCAACTGGAAGTTCAGAGGCTTTAGTGAAGCCTTCGCAGATGTGAAACATGCACATGTGTGGAAAGAGGGCATAGCATTATGGATAGCATGCATGTGCTATCGCATGCGCACGCTCCCTTTTGGCACCTGAGCCAAAAAAGGTTATCATCACTGTCATAGCACTTTAAAAAGCCATCCTTTACTTTTCAGCTAAGCTTCTGAGTTACAATTTGTTGAATCTTTGTGGAGAGTATTTCTTTCTCATTTTCAAGGTTGCAAAATCACCAGGCACACCATCATAATGTATTTGTTTTGCATGTAAGTTTTCCTCTGAGAATAGGGTCAAATAGTTCAACTTATTCTTCCAAATCATTGAACTGCAAGCAATTCTTAATAAGTTTAAGCTTACTAAATTTTTCTTCCCCATAGGCACAACAGACATTTGGCAAGGCAGTGAACATTCTCCAGCAAATGAATTTCTGAAGATACCCAGAATGAAAACTCTTGGAATAAATATAATTGAAATGTTAAAGTGCATTGTTTGTTGTTCCTTCAGATGTGTTTCTTGATTTGTAAAAGCAACTTTCTTATGGGATGGTAGTAAAGTGATTGTGAGGTGATTGTTTATCTATAAAAAGAAAGAAAGATGTGTCATATCTGAAGAATATATTGATGAATTTAAGATATGAAAGAATGAGGTTCTCTGGCAGTCCCTTATATTAAACTGAATGACAATATACTTGTTGGGTTACAGATTGAATTATAGCACAAATATCTTGAATAATTACAAAACCAATTTGTAAGAGGTTATGCAATAGTAAGCACAAAATTAAACATTTGGCGGAAATTTTGTGAAAAAGAATCAGACCAGATGTCAGGCCTATAACCATATTTCTTTTGGATCTTTGGCCTGCCACACTTTCTATTATTCTACTATGCATTTTCTATTGTGGGAAAATGGGAGGGGGGATTGTACAGAGTTGGGACTATGTAGCCATAACAAAATTCTTTCTAGAAAGCCAAGGTCATCCTTTGTCTTTGCACTTGACCGGAACTGGATGGGCGAAGCTGCCAGCTTGCCAGTGAATGATTGAACCATGTGACAGACCTGTGGGTGTGGGGGCAAGATCTTGAACTTCCAACTGGGTGGTAAAAACCTGGGAATCTTCAGATTCAGGTTTTCACCAGATGTGCCAATATGTCTCTCTTAATAAATTGGAACTTTGAGGAATGCTTTGCCTTGGAGTCTGATTTAGTTCTGGCTGATGTTTGGAACGCTGACACACTATCTTTTCTTAATGGAGAAGAGCACATTTCATGTACCTAGCTGTTAAATATTCAGACTTTCCTAGCAGGAGGTATTTACAAAGGTAGTCATAGACTTTAAAATGATGGATACAACCAGGGGATCAAAGCTCTGCCCTTTTTAATGTGCAAAGCACATATAACGCATATGTAGTAGGAGTGGTGCTTTGATCACCATTTTATCATTGTTGACCACCCCTGCAGATGGTTGACCACCCCTGGGAGCTGGTGAGCTCACTTCCTAAATTTCAAATTAGTTCATAAACAAAGCTTTATTTTTCTTTCCTGCAAACTCCAGACTCAAGAAGAGTTGCTTATGGAAATTATACCTCTAACTATTAACACAATCTCTTTGATAGACACCCATCTCCCATCATGGCAAGGCACAACTTTGTGTAGACAGTTTAAAACCAGATAGCTGGGGAAAACACAAGTGATGTAGAACCTTCACAGCTCCTGAACCAAGGGACGTTCTTTATTCTACCATCCCAAATGTCTGTCTCGCTGAAGCCTCCTTCAGACAAGGGAGGAAATGACTACCAAGTGGCTACTTCCTTAAGCAGTCTTCTAATTTTCATAGAGATCTTAGCTTGGAATGCACCTGATGTTCCTTAAGCTTGGTGCCACAAAATTGGCCAAGGTGACAACCTTCTTCCAGATAGCAATGACCTAGGTGCTCCTTCTTTTCACTGGTTTCCATACATACATAATTTATTTGGTTGTCCCCATATTATTGCATATTTAGCACTCCTACATCACACTATATGCTTTGCATACAAGGTAGTTTTTCCATTCTGGAAAATGACCAAATATGATTCAAATACTGAGTAATCAATTCATAAACAGCTCTCTTTGATTAACCAAATCTGGTTAGCCACTACTGAAAACTTTAGCAGTGTTGTAATTTGGTGCAGGGGTGAAATCCAGCAGGTTCTGACAGGTTCTGGAGAACTGATAGCGGAGATTTTGAGTAGTTCAGAGAACCGGAAGGTATCACCTCTGGCTGGCCCCAGATGTCAGGCCTATAACCATATTTCTGTTGGAGCTTTGGCCTGCCACACTTTCTATTATTCTACTATGCATTTTCTATTGTGGGAAAATGGGAGGGGGGATT
>JANHFT010005354.1:30908-41551 GCA_032467955.1 Pseudoxenodon macrops | reverse complement strand
AAATCTGGAAGGAAGGCAGTGCCAAAACACTTTTATACTGCTGTCATGATAATGACAATTGTGTCCATGAAATAATGAAGGCATTGACTTGCAAGATACTATTAGCTTTTTACACACTTTAAAGTATTAGCCATTTGTTGGAAGAAAATACTCCTAACATAGGCATTAATCTATACACAATTAACCTACATGTGTGCAAAGGACCACCTTCCCCTCATCTTACCTCTTAATCATCTTTGTTATTGGGGTTTGACGAGTTGAGAAGTAATCAGATAGAAAAATTATTTCACTTTATTTGAATGAATCTCAAAGTCACCATTCTGATATTAAACTTAAAGACCAAATGGAATATTGCATCACATTTCTCTGTTTCACATTTGTATTTCGAATTTATACATTGTTTTCATTCAGCAATTATTAACATCTGGAATCTGTTAAGAAGATTAAAAATTAGATAGTGAATTAACTTCAATTTCATTTAAGCTGTAGAGGATTTTTTTTTGCAATTTGTTTTAAAATGGGGATTTTCAGCATTATTTTAATCATAGCTGTTCTCCACCCCCACCCCCATAGGTATTAAGGTTCAGCAGCATTATTGCAAAGCTATTTATAGGAACTTGCTTGGTTTAGTCAATGCTTTCTTGAGAAGGTTGCAAACCAAGAATGATTTATCATGTTATTAAGCAAAATAGTTCTCTATCACATAACTTCAGAATGTCATTTGCATTGAGAAAATGTTGAATTTTAATAGCTATTATATTTAGTAAAAACCCAAATCAGTGATTAAAAAAAAAAGCTGTAACTGAGAATATTCTATTTTAAAATCCATTTGGTTTAAATGGATGACAGATTGGGATGATCCTATGGTAGGTTTCTAGAATATAAAATGCAATAATATGTAATGGAATATTTTCAATGCATTAAGTTAAAGGGTATTTTTGTGATGAGTTGGTGGGCCATAAAAAACCAGTACTATTTTTATCCCTAAAGAATGATTTAGTAAGTAGTAAACCTCAGATTGTAGAATGTGAGATACATTTCACATACATTTCATAAAACCAACTCCAGATTAAGGACTTTATAAATCCTTTTTAGTGAAAGAAAATTTAAATATTATGGATAAAGCCATGTATCCTACGTGATTGTACTTTTGTGCTTTTTCTGTACTCTACAGTAACATAGTTTAGCTTTCTAGACTCCAGTGCTCTCCAACTGCACTGGGATAGAATTTAAATTGTTTTCACCTGAATCTAGCCTACCTGGAAGGCACCATGTTGGAGAAGACTGGTCTAAATGCAGAAGCCAAAGAAATATTGTTTAAGCAAATACTATCTACCTAGCGAGTTTCCTTCCATCAATGAATATTTCTTTCCAAGCTTTGCAGTAGCACTCTTACAGTGCTGTAGACATTGCTGATTCCAAACAGCTGTTCTGCACTCAAAAGGACAGACAACATGAACTTGGAATGTGTGTGAAAGAATGTCTCATGGATAATAAATATTAGGCATTTCTAAATAATACTTCTGATTTTTAAATGGAATCAAGTACAACTAAAGAATGTATATTTTAGATGCAGATTTAAAAAATGAATTTAATATGTTTTAAAACTCTTAACTGTGTAACAAAATCAATATTTATGGGGACGAGAATGAATTTGTATAAATAAAGCAGCTTTCCATTGGCAGTGAGGCAAACCTTATGCCATAACTTGACATACGGTAACTTCCTTTTACACCTCATAGAAATGAATGGGGAAGAGGAAATAGTGTCAGGCCTGCAGTCATATTCTCTTTTGGATTTTTGGCCTGCCACACTTTCTATTATTCTACTATGCATTTTCTATTGTGGGAAAATGGGAGGGGGGATTGTACAGAGCTGGGAATATGTAGCTATAACAAAATTCTTCCTAAGTCAAGGTCATCTTTTGTCTCTACAACTGACCGGAATTGGATGGGTGAAGATGCCAGCTTGGCAGTGAATGATTGGACCATGTGATGGACTTTCAACTTTAAATTCAGGTTTTCACGATGTGCCAACATGGCTCTCTTAATACATTGGAATTTTGAGGAATGTTTTGCCTTGGAGTCTGATTTACTTTTGGATACTATTTGGAATGCCGACACCAGATTTATCATCTTTTGCCTTGTTATTAAATATTTATTTATTTTCATGAAGAGAAAAGCATAAAGAAATTGACTCCAAGGAAACACAAGTCACAGAAGCTGCTATAAGAAAGGGAAAATATCAAGACTGTCTATTTGGAGTAGTAAGAATCACCCAACTGGTTTCAATTTCTTTAAATAACCAGAATAACTTTAATAGAATGCAAAAACAAGGGGGAACACCTACAAGCTTGTCTGAATTTGAAATCCTCATAACCCAAAATTCAGAGCATTTGCCAAGTCTTACTTATAAATTGCTGGTGTAATATGACTTAGAATCTGAGCTGATTAAACTCTATAGGATCAAATGAATGGAAAATTTAGATACATAAATGAATATGCAACTCGAGGAATTTCAGTGAAAAAATATTAAATAATATACTTAGAAAAAAATGATATAAGGTGTTTTATCATGGCATATTACTCCTGTACTGGTTGCAAAAATAATTTATTTTCTAAAAAATGGGTGAAAATGAAGCACTCAGATTAGATCATTCCATTCCACTTTGGTGGCAATCTTGTAAAGCTCAATAATTTTGGAAAATGGATTATAATAGGATAAAAAAGTTAAAGTTGGTCTTTTTCTATTAGCTATTAGCTATTACTAAACTGTACATTCCCATAAAGAACATTATATTAACTTTGCTCATGCTAACTCCTGTAAAGAATGTATGCTTGGTTTTTTCTGCAGAACAAATAATTAAGCTATAAGACCACCCTTGTCTAAAAAAAATCATTGTTTAAAAAATATATATCTGAAATAGAATTTCATTCAACCTGAAAACCATTTTTGAATTCTAACTTTTTAGAGGTTTATGCAAGTTTATGCTACATCCCAAATTTGAACCTCTTTTAATATAAATCTTTAATATCTCAGACAGAAATGACTATAATTTTGAATCATTTTATAATTTATGCTCTTTTATGCTCTTTTGATATTTATTACTTCGACTTTAATACTATTTGATTTAGTTATTACAATGATATAGTATAGTCAGTTAATTAAATAAATTAATGAAATATTTTAACCTGATTCTCTGATGCTTGTAAACTCTTTGTTTATTGTCTTTATGCTTTATTTTTCTTTCTATTCTTTTGTCTCTGTGTGTATGTGTTTGTGTGTGTGTGGTGGCATTCTTTCTTCAAGGAGAGGGAGGGGGAAGAGGAAGAGGAGGAGGAGGAGGAATGGTTGTTATTATTAGAGTACCTTCTTGTTTAGATCCTGTGTCGACATGGTAGACAGCAACTATTATATCTTTTCCGACTCCTGATAAATCAGGGATAGGTGACAACAAACTTGAGGGTTTCCTTATGGTTTCATAAGGAATATTTCTAGATCCCAAAGGAGCTAGATTCCAAAGGACCATGCCCATTGCCGTCATCCATATTTTAACTTTGCATTTGCAGGATGGAGCTGAATGTTTCCGGGTGGAATGCCCTTCCTGATGCTGATGCAGAATTTGCAACAGAGGGGATTTTTTTTTCTTTGCACCTTAGGAGAGAAACATCGGTTGATACCTAGGACTGAACTCTCAACCTTCCAAGTTGCAACCTTTCAACTTTCCAAGTGACTGTCTTTACCACTAGGCTACCACACCACTCATAACTCAAGGAATAAAATCATCATAGCTTATCGTGGAATTGTATCCGCTTGGATTACTTTTTGTGCTGTCTTGAGTTCAATGACAAGACAATGACTAGTCCTTCAGCAATGACTTTGGCTTTCATGACATTTGGCCAGTAATCACTCAACTGTTAGATTGTTACAATTGACTGTTCATATATTGCATTCCTTCTCCTTATAATTAGCATTCCTTGTATAAATTCTTTAGCTCAGAGCAGAAAGATAATCCTGTCATTACAATACAGGCCTGGATGGCACCAATGATTTGATTATGCAAAATTCACAACTGTTGATAAAGTTTTTTTTTTTCTTCCAAAGTTAAATAGGCATTACGAAATGGAGTGAAATATAATGTTGGAACATTCTAATCTTCAATTATCTCCCTCCATGTTGTTTCCAACACAATAGCTCATGGTGCCTTCATATTCAAATTAAGCAGCTTGACACGATCATAATTGCTGTGACCTCTCCATTGTTACAGTGAGGTGCTGACATCTGTACATAGTAAGCATCTGGTGGGTACATCTGCTTAGTTATTAAATATGTAGCCCTGCCCAAGGCTTAATGCCAAAACTTTGAATAAAAAGGTTGATCAAATGTTAATTGCTATTACATTGTTCTTTGATACTTGCCTCGGCTTTTCTATCTTTGAGAAGTTATGATTTATAATGCACAAATGTAATGTTTGCACTAATTTGTGTGTTACTCATACTAATAATATGCTTTCAAACTTTCTCTAAAGTATGTTCTGAAAAATGTGAAAAATGTAAGACATTTTGATGCTTTGATGATTTTTGATATGGTCAAAAAGCACTAATGTTTTTGTCCTATATAGCTGTAAATATTATGAACCTGATTTCAGAAAGGTTTTTTAAATGAAGAAAATTGTTGTGAATGGAATATTGCATTTATGGTAAATAATTTTTATGCATCATTTGGACTGCCATATAAATCAAACTATAGACTCTCAACTTAATGCTTGGCTTTAAACTTTAGATGACCATAAAATGCAGGTGCAAATAGTGCATCAGTTGAATAAACATGAATGCCTTTCCCTTGTTCACACTAATCTGAAAATGATCTTTCCAGGTTGTTTTTATGGTACAAAAAGATAATGTTGTATTGTTTTTGCAACACATACCTTTAACTTAGGAAACTTTTTTATGTCGCTTTAGTAAACAGAACAAGATAAAAACGAAAACATATTTCATTTTACTTTCCATGAAACTCTCATTCACTCAATGGATTGAAGACCAGCCACTTATAAGCAGATTGCTTATAGATGTAGATTTTGTACAGTATATCCATGTACCATGGATTTCAAGAACAAGGGGGAGAAGACAATATGGTTCATATTTAACTTTCTCATATAATTACTTTAGCTGACTCAACTGATGCCAACATTTGCATCTGTTTTAAATTTGTGGAAATTTCTTATTTGCAAAGCTCTTTTTTATTCCTTCAGGATTTTTTTCTTCTTCAATCACAGAAAAAGACTCTTATTATTTTAAAAGTTATTTTATTATTAATGAGATTCATAGCTAAATACTGCTGACTGCAAAAAACAAAAGTATTCTGCCAGTTTAATTTAAATTGCTTTCAATAATATAAATTATTATTTTTCTATAGAGCTTTTTATTCGAAGTCAGAGAAACAGATAATGAAGAAAAGTCTTCTTCAGACTCTGCTACTCAACAGTGTATGGTTAGGAAAGCAGCCAATCCAGAGGTGGGTTTCAGCAGGTTCTGACCAGTTCTGGAGAACCAATAGTGGAAATCTTGAGTAGTTCAGAGAACCAGTAAATACCACCTCTGATTGGCCCCACCCCCATCTATTCTCTGCCTCCCAAGTCCCAGCTGATTGGGTGGAAATGGGGAATTTTGCAGTAACCTTCCCCTGGAGTGGGGTGGGAATGGAGATTTTACAGTATCCTTCCCCTGCAACACCCACCAAGCCACACCCACAGAACCGGTAGTAAAAAAAAAATGAATCCCACAACTGAGCCCATCCATATTAGATGTCGTGGTATATCCTGTCCATATACATTCATTCCTTCTTATCCACATTCATCTTACCTGTTCAGACATAACCATCCCAAATAAGCTAGTTATAACACTTGCTCACATAAGACAAAATATAGGGTTTCATCCTACTCCCCACCCTCCCAAAAAAAAAAAAGCATTTTGCCAACAGCTTCTTCAGGTATTGGCAAACCCAGATTGGATCTTTTCCCCCAAGCGACTGGAAGACTCAATATCTTCTTTGGTGAGATTTAAAACTTTACATCTTTGCTATTCAGATATCAAGGATTTAAGGAAATAGTGCTGAAAGCAGGATCAATCAAACTCAGAAACATAGAAAAACATGTTATTGTGTTTTTCCTCTAAACTGCTTTTGGGAAAAAGAAAAAAATATTGATTGGTTGGTTGGTTTTGCTAAAACCAACAAGCTGAAAGCACCCAACATCGTTTTCTTACATTTCATATTCTCCGAACAAAATCAAGTGTATTCAGTTTCAGACATTTCAAATGATTCTTGTCAAAGTTATGGATGCTTTCAGTTTCTCATGTGGCATGAATTTTTGGTAGAATTTCAAATGAGGATCTGCTTTTTTAATTTTGTTTAAAAAAAAAATCTTAGTATAGATGAACCAAACACTGCAATATCTACTGCATTCTTCCCAACATTGTTAGTAGTGTATTTGAGGATATGAAGTGAACCTTGGCGATGGAGATTGTAAATTCTTATGTAAAAATGCAAATTGAGAAAATTAAGAACAGATTCCAGAATAAAAATCAGGCACTGGCTCTTTATTGCCATCATGGTGGATTTTTCCTCCATTGTTTCTGAGCTAAATCCCAGTGGGCTGAATCTGCTTGCAATTGCTTCATATTAGAAAGAACTATCATATTTGACAAGTGACATTTCATGCAGTAACAGCAATTACTTTATAAACATCACAACTTAACCAGTTCTTAGCTGAACTCCAGACTTTTAGACATTTTATTGCTAGACTGCATGTCTTTTATTAGAAAGAAAATACATTCTTGAAGGGTGGCTTCCAGGATTGCATTTCACTATCCTTAACTCAAAGTGTTATATTTGGATGGAAGAGATATTGAATTTGAAACATGGCCGAATTTGTGGGATTCTAATTTGTGGGAATTTTTTCGGCTCTGCTATAAGTCATATTTTAAACTCATCTTATGAAAACATCCTCTAACTGCTAGTTGGAAACAGGTTTCACAGAAGTACTGAGGAAACTAAGAAAAGAGGAAAGATCACAGCAGAAGCTCTGGTTCTGCTGGTGGAAATTTGGGAAGGAAAAAAAGAAAGAGAGCCCAGACTATGTTCAAGGAGTGTGTTCAATCTGTAATGTCCACCTGTGGGGCTGATGCCATCATTAAATGGAGTGAGGCAGCTGTTAGGGGTGAGAGATGTGCTGTGATAGTGACAGGATAAAAGTGAGGAAGGTGATGCATGTCACACATTTGATCTGGTTCCCCTAAGCTATTCTTCTATCCTACTGTGGAGAACAATGCCTTGACTCCAGGACTGGAAAAAAATATATTATTTTTTGTCAGTCCAGATAGCTTTTGTGTATGGAGTGGTGACTTAAATCACCTGAGTGAATGTGAGTTTCCTTAAAAGTTGCTTTTCAGATTGGATTCAATCCGAGCCATTGTATCTTTTTTCCTTCTTTAGGTTTCTATGTATTATTTTTAAGATACCTAAAAGGGTCTCAATGGATGATAGAAACTAAACATCTCATGGGTGAGGGTTCCCCAAGCAAATGGATTTCATTTGGATCAAAATGTCAAAGTTGTCAATTTAAAAAAATATATTTTAAGCATTCTACTAGGAAACATACAATCTTAAAACTGAGGAGAGAAGATATGTAGAATAAAAATTAACTCTTCCTTCTCTCCCAGCTCAATTTCTTAGCCAGAGATGTCCATCAATAACTGCAATAAGGCTAAATAACAAAACAAAAAACATGATGTCATAACACAAGGGCTATCTTTACTTACTTGCATTATGATATCATTTCAAGTCTACTATGGTCTGTCTTAAAAGTTATAGCAAAATAAACTATGGCTTAGTGTGATATATGAACCTAGACTGTACTGTATAACCCAGAATTACAAACTGAAGATCTTACATAAATCTTAATAATTGCATAATATCCTCAATGCAATTCTTCCTATGTATTCCTCATTTATCATGGGGAATGTTATATGTAAGTTTGTTTTAATGGATATCATGATAATGTACATCTCTGTCCCAGGTAAAAGTAAGTGATGCTATGAATGCCCAGTCCTGTTGTCTGGAGGCAATTTTTCGGTAGAACCGGACTGGACCGTTAGGAACACACCTCTTATCTCTTTGTCTATTATGGAATCATATAATTATGGTTTTACTTTTCTTTTTTTAATACATTTTAAGGTATTTACTAACTGCTTTTATCTCTATTTTATGCCAGGCATAGCTGCTGTTTGTGAGATGAGCAGCTCTATAAATTGATTTAATAAATAATAATAAATAAATGTTGCCTTGCCCATTTCTTTTTGATGTTCGACTTACATGTACTTGTACCCATACACAACTAAATGCATACTCACATACAACATTTGGTAGTTATTTGTAGTCTACACTGCTCAATCCCTAATAGTGCTACCTTCAAGGGAAAATATTGATCATTTCCATCATACAGTGACATGTGCAAACAAGCAATAAATTGCTGTATGCATTTACTCTTCCTAGTACTGTTATATGTTTTAGGAACTTTCTATTTATTTACTTGCATGCTTACTTAGTTATTGACTTCGTAAAGGGTTTGTGGGCAACACACACAAAAAGAAGAAATAAAGGGTCATACAAGTCAAAACAAAAGACAATCGCAGACAGGCAGGGTTTGAGAATAAAATTGTAGACAAAATGCATGAAATTAGATTAGGTTTTTACAATGAAACTCTTATCATGCAGACTTTTCCCCCCCTGAATTTGACTCCTTTTTGTAGCATAGTTTTATGTTTAATCAACTTCTCCTCACCACATGCTTGAGAAATTCAATTCCTTTTTCAGTGAGGAAAACAGTGATTTTCATTACATTTACATTGCTATGTCCAGAGTACAGACAACGTCTTACTTGGGCTTCTGAACTGACAAGGATAGATTGATGGGAGAACTATGTTGAAGCTAAGCAAAGCCCTGCAGGATATTACATCTTCATGTTTCCTGTATTTTAAAGATGCGATGGCTCACATACTGCTATCTGGAACTGCATTGCCAAAAGCTCTTCTATGCTCAAAGATAGCTGAGCTTTTTATGAGGAACTCAATTTTTTTTTATCATTCAGCAAGAAAGCATGAAATGGCTGCCTTTGATGATAACAAAAAATAGCACAGATACTTACAGGATGTGAGACCATAACTATTGCTTACATGGATGGAACCATTTTACATTCTGTTCTAACATGGAGGTAATAGAATCAAACTACAATTTATTTCCAATGGCATAGCAGTTGTTATGAGCTTAATCAGATTGCTGTACGATCTTCAAATAATTTAGATCGTAGTTATTTCTCTGCGAGTTTAAAAGGAACCACTCCTAACCACAGTGTTCATAATCACAAAGTCATACCTTTCTGTACTTGCATATGTAAAATGCAAAATTTGCATCACAGTGTAGTGTTGCATGTTTTATCACTTGTCTAGGTCATGCTATATCAACCCAAAAAAAGAGGGTTTAATGGCTTTGTATCGGTTATGACTAAAAGAAGAGCTACTCTGCCTAAAACAAGGATAGGCAAGGTCTAAAAATGTTTTCAAATCTCCACAGCATAAGACAACATGCCAACAGAGGTGGGTTCCTATCGGTTCTATCTGGTTCTATAGAGTAGGTAGTAACTCCACGATGACATCACGGAGCCGGTTCCTTCGGTGTCTCCGTGGGCGGCGCCATTTTGGATTTTGCTTCTACGCATGCGCAGAGGCTATTTTTTGATTGCTGCGTGAACAGCAGTAAGAAGATTCAGAACCCACCTCTGCATGCCAAGTCAACATATGGAAACTGCAGCCAAAGCATTTGAAAAGATCCCAGGTTGCCTTGCCAATTTAAACTAAAATCGAGCCGTGATGGCATTTTGAAATTTTGCAAAGAGAACTTTCCCAAAAATCTCTCCAGAGCAGGCCCTCTTTTGGCAATCATGGGAATGCCACAATTGAAAAAAAATCAATAGGACAAGTTTCCCATTATTAACATACCTTAGAATTGAGTGGGAATATGGAATCCCGGGAAGTAAGAAAAGCTGCCGACACTGAAGAAATTACCGTGCAGATTCAGTGAAGACGTTCACATGGAGCCCTTGACCACCTCAAAATTAAGTCAGTTAATTTGTCTGGTATTATGTTGTGTTTTCTCATATAAGTTCTTTTTCATAAAATGTAGTGATGGCTCCCCGAGATGCTTCCCCAGATAACACTCTGGATGTCAACTTGGAGGAGGAATCAAACCAGTTCCAGGCATTTCTGGAGGGGAATTGGTCAATGGAGGGGAATTGGTCAAGCAGCAGTCTGAGAGGGATTTGGTTGAAGGAAGAACACACAGCAAGAAAAGGAACACATTGTTCCCAGTATTGCCTCCATCTCTCTTCTGTGCTTCTGGTGCAGCTCATCAAGAAGGATGAGGTTTTCTCCTCATGAGTAATTTGGATGACTTTCTCTGCTTCTGCCCTTTCTCTGCCCTATGTGTTCTTAGATCAAATGCAGAAGGCAGTTCCTCAAAAAGAGGGCCGTGAAAATATTTACTGACCCCTCGCATCCTGGACATAAATTGTTTCAACTCCTACCCTCAAA
>JANHFT010005353.1:18855-29686 GCA_032467955.1 Pseudoxenodon macrops | reverse complement strand
GGTGGGGTGGGGGGTGCAGTGGGCCTGGTCAGCCAGGGTCCTCCCTGTAGATTAGAACATCCTCTGGAGATCAGCTCCGTCCTGGCTCTGCTGGCTTTTTGCAAAGCCCTGGAAGCTTTTGCCCGTTAGGTGGCTGTACTGCTTGTGATGCTCTCGGCCGTGACTTTTACGCCTTTTATGGTGGCTATTTTATATTATTTGTTTTTAAATTGAATTTCTGTTGCAAACCTCTTATATGTGAGATGGGTGGAATCGGAATAAATATAGCTGAATTAAATATTCTACATAATTTTATATTCAAAAGCTGAGTTGGCAGAATTTGGGCTGCTGTGTAACTCTACACTAAGAACTTCATGATCCAGACCTTCAATGCTCCCAATCACATCTAACCCTTCTTTTTGGCAGTAGAATTTAGGTGATAATTTTTTGGCACTCCTATTAAACAATCCTTGTGGACCTATTCATCTTGAGAAACTTCTGCCCATTGTTCTTCTGGAAAGAGAATAAGAAGAGCTGTCACAGATCAGATCAAAGGATCTGGATGATTCCTGATCTCTGGAATGCCAAACTGGGGAGCCCTGGAATAAGCAAGCACACCTTCCAGTGCTCCTTTAACCTCCTTTTCGGACTAACCTTGCAGCTGGGAGAATAAAATAAGTGGGCAGAGGGCAAAAACCAGAGCTCTACTCTAAACAGATACAGACATCTGGAGTTTTAGGCAGCATTTTTATCAGCCTCAAATTCCCCCTCTGCTTGATGAGTCTCCCCTTCAGATGACTTCTGCTAACCAGGGAAATTGTTACTGCCTCGGAAGCAGGATTTACAGAGGAACATTACTAGGTCTGTTTCACTTTAAATTTTATTTACACTTCTTTAAAGTACACACTCCATATAAAACATTGGCACAGGAGGACGAGTGCACGCAGGACTGATAAGGGGATAGGAAGCCTACTTTGTCACAGCAAAGAAGAGTGAGCGGATCAATGCGGTACATGAAGGTCAGGTCAAAGGTCAAGCAAGCAGATTGGCACAGAGGACAGGAGGAAGGGGATCCCTAGAACACCAGCAGGGGAAACACCAGCTAAGTCCTGGCCTTCCTCTTCTGTTCTTGAAACCTCCCTCTTGGTCTACAAACATCTCCCAAAACCTCCCTTCCACCTTTGAGCTTTGCTTTCTGACCACATTCTCTGTTCTAGGCAACTTCTTGATTATGGACTCTCTATGCACACTGGACACAGCCATTGATCGGTTATAGGCAAGTTATTTGTGCACAGGTGTGCATTTCTGGCATGAAGTACTCCCATGCCAGATTAGCCATGGGCATGTGTGGTTTGGAAAAATGGGCATGTTGAATTATTAGATTTCTAGTCCCCCTTTTTTATACATAACGTGAGGAAGCAAACAGAGCTTAATACTCCTACCTCCCCTTTTCCGCACAACCCTGTGAGGTGGGCTGGGCTGAGTGACTGGCTCACCGGCACCCAGCTGACTTTCATGACTAAGAACTCAGATCCCTGATTCTAGGTCAGCACCTTAATGACACCAAAGTGGCTCTCAACTCAGTGGAGCCCTGTGATGCTAGGCACAAAACCCGCACAAGATGGAGGCTTCTTCCAAAACAGGCTACCCTCTAGCAGGGGAGCAAGGGAGGGGGTGATGGCATGCAGAAACGGGTTTGGAGGCTCCTGGCAAAACCCAAAGGACACTGGCGAGTCCCTTTCATTTCAGAACAGCAGACCAGCCTAAGGCCTGAACGTGAAGGAGAAGATTGGCAGAGTGACAGTGAGGCATTCTTCGTTGTGCTCCAACACCATAAAAGGCTGAGGGCCCAAAGTATCGGCTTTCCTGCACCAAAGGCCCACCTTGCAAACTCCGCAGAGTTCCTGGTCCAAAAAGCCCTATCAGAATTGCATGAGGCTCAGAAGGAAGAGCAGGGCTCGGATCTTATTCTTGTGCAGCTGGTAGGCACAAGTAGGAGGGATGGAGGTTGCAGAGTGTCGCTTGTCCTCTCAGGCAGTGAGCTCCCATGAGTACTGAAGGCAGGGCTGGATGAAGTGGGCAGCCAGTGAGGCAGGAGAGAGGGGTTTGAAGGAAGGTGGAATGGAAGCCTAGAGGAAGGGTGTGTGTGTGTGTGTTTTCCCCTTCAGGTTGATTATGCCTCCCCACCCCACCCCCACCCCAGCATGCTAGTTCAGCATTTGGAATCATTACCTAATTTTTAAATTCTTGTGGCAGACTTTCTGGGGCTGGCAGGTCCTCGGAAAGAGGCACTAAGCCAGGTTAACCTAAGTGTGGCTACTCATTCTCCAGCAGTTGCAGAACCCTCACTTCACTCCCTGGCACGGGGTCAGCTTTACCCAAGATGCCGGGATTTGGTCTGGCAGAAGTGGTGGCTCCACTCCCAGGAGGAGGTTTATTTGACAGCCCCTCCCCCCTTCCAGGCTTCCACTCTTCATTTCAAGTCAGTGGAAAGAGGGCAGAAACCAACCTTCTTGGCAAGCTTATGCAGGACGCCCACAAGTTGGGTTGTTAAATAAGCTGTAAAGTATCCACCACATGCTAAGTCACTACCCAAGTAACCAGTTTAGTTTGTAGTTTACATGGCTTAGAGCAATGTGTAAATATGGCCCCATTTAGGCAGGAACCAGGATTTCTTCCTATACAGACACGGAGAGTCCAAGCCTCCTGCACCTCCACAAAGATCCTGCCACCCTCCATGCAGTCGCTGTCCTCTCTATGCAAATGGCTCTCAGTAGCTGGGAACAGGTGCGCTTTTATCTCTATAAATTCTTAAAAAATTAAGTTTTATTATTGGCTATACAATTAAAACACACTCCTGAATCTGTAGAGGGAAAACGAGAGGAAAATGTCACCCTTTTTCATAGACTTGGCGGGAGACCCTCCTCGTTCCTTGAACTAGAGAAAGACAAGCAAGAGCCACAGAAATGACAAGGAGCAGCCAGCAGCTCCGGGAGGGCCGTTCCACAGCAGGCCCGTGGCTGTGAGAGAGCCCACTTTGCAAGAAAGCCCAAGGCTGGAAGGACGTTTCCTTTACAGACACCAGCGAGGGGTGCAGAGCTTCTCCAGAGGAGGCCCTGTGGGGAAAGCAGCAGGGAAGAAGCTGGCCTCTGCCTGGCAGGCCGCCTTTTCTAAAAAAGTTCTCGGATACCAATGAAGGGGGTTGCCATGCTGGTCAGCTAAAGCAACTTACCCGCTGTATAAATATAGAGTATCTATAAGTGTGTGTGTGTGTACATAAGCAGCAGGCAGATGTCCTTGGAAGATGGGGTGGCCCGGATAAGGAAGACGGCAGCCAGCAGATCCCAAAGCTCTGTTTCCTCTGCCAGAGAGTCACGGCTGCCTGGCCTTGGACGGTTGGATGCCGGAGCTGGAGAGGTAGCACAGTGAGGGGAGGTCCCAGGCACCTCTAGCTGGAGGAGATGTACAGGGACTGGGTTTTGCGGCTCCTGCCCGGCTTGGTGTTGAGAATATCCATGCTTTTGCGGCTGGAGCTGACGACGTCTGTGACGAAGCCAGAGCAGTCACGGCAAACGTCCTTGAGTACCGACCCGTGGGCATAGATGCAGGGGAACTCTTCCTCCACGCTGCGCCAGCGGGTGCCCTGCAGGGAGCTGGAAGGCAAAAACGGGGTGCTCTTGACTGGGGTCCTTGCTCTGGGGCAGCTATGCCTGATGGGCTGGACTAGCGCAGCCTCAGCTGACAGGCTTCGCTTGGCTCAAAGGTCTGTGGCTCCAGGATGGGGAAGCACCCTGGTAACTGCTGATAAACACCCTGAGATATGCGGCTTGCTTTATGGGACAGCCTTACGCCGGGCTTCAGAATGTCTCGCCTGACTGTGAGGTCTGAATCTTGCGGGAGATCAGGGTTATGCATCACACAATTGTTAAGCTATAATCCCTGGCCCCCTGCAAGCCTTCAGCAACCTGAAGGGGCTGCAAGAGCTGCACCC
This sequence comes from Pseudoxenodon macrops, assembly GCA_032467955.1. Classification (NCBI taxonomy): domain Eukaryota; kingdom Metazoa; phylum Chordata; class Lepidosauria; order Squamata; family Pseudoxenodontidae; genus Pseudoxenodon; species Pseudoxenodon macrops. The sequence goes on along the minus strand of JANHFT010005353.1, from coordinate 25,716 downwards.
ATGAGCCAGGAAGTCTTTCACGGACTTTGGATCCCTTCCATTTCTCAAGCCAAAGAATCCCTTATCCATGAATAAAAAGCATCTGCAGCTGAGGCCACATTAAGACTATTGTTGGTTGGCGTCTTAATATGTTTGGGCAAATGCAACAACCGTAGTTTGCAAACCTATCTGGCTGTGGTTCAAACCTCCGACTGCTGAGAGTTGAGGCCCTCTGCCTGCAAGCGCCTTCCTTATTAACTCTGTGCTGGAACTGCAGCCCCCAGACTCAGTCAGTTTGCAGTTCTGCTACCTGACCTCTCCACCTGTCTGGAAATGGGAGCCAGAGACAGCTGCCCAAGATGACTGGAGCAGAAAAGGTCTCCTGGTCTGCCAGCCTCAGCCTCAGCCTGGGGACTCTTGCTCCTAATCCTGAACAGCCAAGCAGGAAATGGAACGGGAGGAAGGAAAAGAAGTGGCACCTACTGGAAAGTCTCCTGCCGGGGGGCTGGGGGGCCCTTGGCTCCCAGAGAGCCGTGCAGCGTCTCGAAGCCCAGGGCGTAGACTGGGATGTGGGCAAGCTTCTTCGAAGGCATCTTGATCTAGGAGGGCCAAGCAGGAGCGACTCAGCGGAGGACTGGGCTGCCCCACCCAGCTCCCCAGAGCACCTCACCCGGGGGGGGGGGGATTTTGCCTGGGCTGTCAGGGAAGCCCTTACCTTCAGGCTGCAGGAACTGCAGACCGACCTAAAAGAAAGGGAGGAGGAAAGAAGAGGTTCAGCCGGGAGCCCCACTCGTCCCATGGTCTCCCCAGCCAGGCAGCTGCTTACTCACCTCTTGCAGAAGAGGCAGGTGGGGGGCCAGGAGAAGAGGGCAAACTTGGTTCGGCAGCAGCAGCAGCTCTGAACCAGAGGAGAGACGGTCAGCAACAGCGTGTCTGGGGGAGCCCCCCCCCCGCAGCCCCAGGAGCCCCTCTGGCCTCACCTTCCCTTTCTTCAGGCTGGTGTAGAGCTCTTTGCTCTGAAGAAACTTCTCCATCTCTGCCTTCACCAGCACCCGGCGCACGCTGATCATTTCCTCCACCGTCAGCGCCAGGCTTTCTACGGGGTGGCTGAACTCCTGCTGTGGGACAGGGGGGGGAAGAGTAGGGAATTAGAGCTGCCTTGAGCCAGGCCACATGCCCAGGCAGAGAGACTGGCTTCCGTTTGAGGAAAAAGCAAAGCACACAGATCCATGTAGAATTGGCCCCAAAGAGCAAAATGGCAAATTGCCCAAAGGAAGATGTTCCACGCGCTCCGTTCTAAGTGCAGGAAGACAGTGGAATTGGAGCCATTGCGCTCGCAATCCTCCCATTAAAGTCCTTCCAAATTGCCGTTTCCTGACTCACTCCCCTCTGGGCCATGTTCCTGGGACAAGGACTAGGCTCCCTTCTCAGAGGTCCTGCCGCAAAACGTGTCAAAACCCACACTTCCGAAGATGCTTACCAGCCACAAATGTTTCAAACTGGCGTCTGTGACCGGATCAGAGCTGGCCTCTAAATTCTCTTCAACAGAACCGAGGATGTCTTGTTTACGAGGACACGAACTGACCCGATGGTGATAGCGAGCCGGAACCGAACCTGAAGGAGAACAGAGAGGAACCGGCAAGTCAGAATCTGCCCATCAGGGAGAACAGGCCCTCCTGCCTCCCATGGAGAGAAAAGGGGAGTGTAGCTAAAGCAAGAGGCAAACCAGAAAATCAATAGCAGCCACACCCAGCCAGCATTCACAAATGGAAAACTCCTCCAATACCCGTTGCCCTCCCAGCTGCTCCGTGCAGGAGAGGAACCCATTCACCCCCAGGCAGAGCTGGTAAAGTCTCTCTCTCCCCCCCCCTTCCCAAGCTCTTTATCTCTGGATTTGCTGTGGTCCTCCTCAGACGGTTGGACTTCAACGGGTCCGCTGGGAAAGGAGGGGACGCAGAGAGAATGGTGTCCCAAAGTGGGGTTAGGTCACAAAAAGAGGTTCACTTGCCCATGTTTTCCATGCTGGCCCATGCAGAGGACATGGTACCTGAGCGAGGCCTGGAGTCTGACAGGCTGGGCCTTAAATACTCCAGGTGAAGCTCGCTGCTCTCACTTTCATCCCGAAAATGGGCCAAGTCTTGCTCGGAGAAAGAGCGGTCCCGCTTCAGGGGCATCAGGGGGCCCGGCTCCTGAACCGCCTCTGAGCAAGGAGAGTCTTCTTCCTGCAGAAAAGGGAACACTCAGCTTGCCTGCAGAAATGCCGGCACTCAGAGCCCCTCCCCAGGCACAGCCCGGAGGTCAGAGCAGGGCAGCATTTCTGCCCTCAAGGAGGAGGAAGCCTGGAGCTGGGGCATGGACCCATAAGTAAGAGGCCTTTGGGAGCACGGTGCCAATGGCCCTCGACTCGGGTGGCAGAGGCTTGGGGCAAAGGAAGGAGAAGAAGAGGCCAACAGGACTGGACTGCAAAGTCCACTCGTGGCCTGGGCCCATTCCAGCAGGCCCAGGAGCTCTTCTTGCCCAGAAAGCAGGAGACAAGGCCCAGCTCTTACTTCTGAAACAAACATCTCCTCCATCTCTGCCAGCGTGGGTGCCTTCAACAGGACCCTCGGCCTCTGGCGCTGAGCTGGGGCGCCGGACTCTGAAACGGAGAGGTTGATGCAAGAGGTCGATTTCATGTTGCTGGAGCAGGCATTCACCAGGCAGGGCAAGGAACCAAACCCTGGCAGGACAAGAGGAGAGGGCACGGTGTGGCACCAGCTATGTTCTGTGCCGGGCACGTAGGAAACTCCAACCTGGCCCCCCCTTCTAACAAGTGGCATTTGGAATAGCCCAGCTTTCCCCAGCCTGGCACTGGACCATGGTGCCCATCCAAACGTCAACGTGGGCCAGGGCTGAAGGACGGGGCACCTGAACTGAAGAGGCTTCCAAGCCTCCTCCTCTTTCACTCTCCACTTTTGGTGATGATATGCTGCTGAATTCTAAGTCTGGAGCATCTTGCGATGCCTGAGGGACCAGGTTGAGATTTGGGAGTTTCCCCTAAGACCCGGCAGTTTCTCCCCTGCCTTTGCCGTCTCATCCCAGGAGGGAGCAAACGGATCTTCTCTAGCTTCCAGGAACCCCTCCTCCCCTATTTTTGTTTAAGGACAGACACACCTCTCTCGTCCTGGTGCTGCAATTCCACAGGCCGGAGCTTCCGTTCCTGCTTGATCTCCTCCAAGATCTTCTCATGGAGGGTCCTCTGCTGCTGGGGGAGGGGCCGCAGCCTGCGCTCCGAAGCCTGCAGTACGGTTGGGAAGCCAGAGAGCCACGTTCCATTGGCGGCTGCTCTCCCAACTCCGGAGCTGAAAGGGCACCTTAAGGCCACCAAAATAGGTCCCCAGTCTGTGGCTTTCAAGAGGTTACCCAATGACGGTAAACCAAGCCAGCAGGCATACTGGGCTGCCTCCTTCATTCCTGCCAGAATGCCCCTTGTCCAATCCAGAAAGCAGCCCCAGCAGCTCCCCCCACCCAAAAATAATTTCCTATTGGGCAAATGTCAGCCACAAATAAACGATGGAGTTTTAGAAGTGGTGAAAGCCATTCAGGTGATTGTTGGGGCAACCCCCAAAGTCCGACTAAAGGCCCTTTCCATCCCCACCCCAGTAAAGTACAGAAAAGCAGAACCTGGGCTGACCTGTCTCAGAGGCGGACGGGATCGTATGAAATCCAAAATGAGCTCATGGGCGTCCTTCTTCACCCTGGGCGGAATGTCTCCATCCACCTGACAGAGACCCACACAGAAGAATTAGCCACAGCTGCTCCTGTTCTCCAGGAGCCTCTAGTTACCCCGGACAGGTGGCGATTTCTGCTTCCGTCCAAAGTCCCGTCCATCTTGTCGGCCTTTGGGGTGGCTTCTATAAGGTTCAGGGGGAAGGGTTCCTGACGCCCCGTTTTAAGTGGAACCTCCCACTCTGCTCTAGGGCCCAGACCCACATGGACAAGGAGGCCCCAGAGAGGGAGGGGACAGTCCCCATTCCTCTCACCATGACCTTGCGGAGCTTATAGTTGCGGGCTCGGATGTCCTGCATCAGCATCTCAAAAGGCGTCAGCTGATACTCTGTAGGCAAGGGGTCAAATTGTTCCTGCTGGACCTTCTTGAGCTTCACGCCGTTCCGTAGTTCTCGCATGAGCTGGACCCAGAGCCGAGCCTGCAAGCCACAAACCCAACAATGCCACCAGGGTCAGTTTCCCCCAAACTCTGCTTGAGCCAGAAGAGACCCTGGGGGAAACCTCCTCTGTAGCTCTTCCTCTGAGAAGCCAATGCTCCTTCCGAGCTTTCTCCCAGGCAAGCAGGGCCTCACCCGTGGGACAAAGCAGACCGTCTCTCCCACCTGCTGGGAAGGTCTCGCTATGGGCAGCCCTGGGAGGCTGTTCCCAAGGCCAAGCCACAGCCATGAAGACGCGGCATTACTCAACCTAGCCCGACCCTTTCTTGCAAATGGGTCTGTGGGGAGAACCTGTGGTTGCAGATGTGTGTTTAGGAAAATAAAGGTTGTTATTGAGCGTAAAGTTCACGTCAGGTGTGCCTAGAGCAGCCAGGGGGGAGCTCTCCCCTCCACACTTCCTGCTTCTTGAGGGGAAGCAGTTCTCTAGGTAGAATATTTATTCTCCAGGAGCCCCACCCACCCCAGAGAGATAAAAGCTCTCTTCTCCTTTTCCCAGCCCACTCCGTACCCAGTCCGTGTTCCTCAGGTTGTCCAGCTCTGCTGCCGATCGGTCCTTCAGCTCCTCATCCTTCAGCTTCACCAGCAGCTACACAGCCAAGAGCCAGAAGCAGGTTAGCCTTTCCCACTTCCATTGCATTCATGGCGGCAGAGAAGTGATGGATTGGACGGGGATGCATTGGAAAGGGCAGGGAAGGGGCACCCAAATCTTTTTTTTTAAATTATTGTTATTATTTCTTTGTCAAACATATCTAAGGTAACAGGTATAAGTTTAAACATGATTATGAATACAGGAAACGGGGACAGTAGGAAAGGGATGGTAGGCATGTTGGTGTGCTTATGCACGCCCCTTAAGAAGTAGCTTACTCCGGAGTAGCTTACTCCAGGCTACTGGGGGAGATTAAGTCCTTATTCAGCTGGTTCTTCTGTGCAAACAAGGACCTGGGACAAAAACCAGCTTTAGCATGGGGGGAGGGGAGACAGGGCACAGCTTCTCCAAATGGGAGCTGTAATACTCCACACAAGGGACTAGAAGCAAAGGACAGGAGAAGAGCAGAGCAGCTCTTCTAAGAACAAGCCACACGGGTGGCTCTCAGCCCTCAGGATGCCCAGGTGGGAGGAGAAGGTGGCAGGTTGACTCTCGTCTTTCCTCCATGGGTGACTTGAGTCTTATACTTTGTAATTGCTTCGTGTAGCTGCGTCCTGGAGTCTGGGCCTGCTGGCCTTCCACTTCAAGCACCGGTCTGGGAAAAGCCAGACAACGTATGTGTGGATGCATTCAGTTTGTCTTCACCAGGACCCATTTGGCTGGTGCTCTTCCGGAGCTCCCTTCAAGGTCTCCTTGCAAAGAGAAATGAGGCCCCCGTGCTTCTCTCCCATCTCTAAGGTCTGACCCTCAGCCTTCCTCACTTCCACGATGAGGTTTTAGAATAGAATTCCTTCCCCCAGAGACTCTTCCAGGAGGGGGTGTGTGGAAATGACTTCTCCACGAACTCTTTTTCCACAGGAAAACAGCGCCTTTCCCTGGAGAGGGCTGGGCTGGAGAGTCCCTAATTATCAGCTCTCATTAGCTACTCAGGGTTCCTCCCGGGAGATGCCAAGCCCAAGCCCACCCAGAGGATGGCTTCCTCAGGCAGCAGCCCAGCCTGCCTCCATCCCGGGAGGTCTCTCTCCCTGAGGAGAGGAAGAGCTGAGCCTCCGTCCGGCCTCCTCTGTGCCACGGAGGCATCCTGGCAAAGAAATGGCCGTGTGTGTGTGCCTCCCCTCCCCCCTCCCAGCTCTTAGCTGCACCAGCTGTGCAGGGGAGGACCCTGACCAGGTGCACAGTTCTAGAGGGAAGAACCGCAGGGAGACAGCAGAGACCCCTCCCCAGAGTTCTTACAGACGGGAGGGCAGGAACAAGAGGGCTCCTGGGGGACTCCACAAGAAGGTGGAGTTCCTGCAGCACCTGCAGAGCCTGAATGGCACATTGCTCTGGCTCGGCTGAGCAGCAGCTAGCAGAGAAGAGGGAGGGGTCAAGAGCTGCCCATCTCCCTGGCACTTGCAGCAGACGTCCCAGGCCAAAGACTAATGGACTGAATCTGCCCATCCGGATCTAATTCTTCCCAGCTGGAAGAAGGAGCACAGGATGGGCCTTCTGTGTGATACCTCCTTTTTCTGCAATGCCCTTTCACCTCTCACCCTTGCCCTTTGGTACCCAATTAAAGTCAGTATTCCTCCCACCAGTCCTTGGCCAGCTCTTCTCCCAGAGGTCATTTTAGCCACCTGGGTTATTTTATCTCCCTTGCTGCTGAGAGGCCTGTACTCCATCCAGAGCCCTGTGGGACCGGGATGGCTTAGAAATGCCGCTAAACATGTTAAATCCAATTTGCAGTTATCTCCAGAAGCCAAGCAGCCAGGCACATGGGCCTCCCCCAAGCAACTATCTGGGACACAAGGAGCCTTCTTAACAGCTGGGCAGCTGCTGTAGATACACCGAGGCTCTCCCTTTCCAGGGGAATCAGGTGACTTCTTGACAGGTGCATCCTCCCCGCCTCCAAAGATCGCCTTCCCAGATGGCCTGGGGGGCAGCCACCAACAGGAGGCTCAGGATCACAGTTTCTGCTGTAAGCCTCCAGGACAGCCGCATATCCAGGCGGAGTCCTAATGCCACCCCCCCACCTCCACCCCCCCCCCCGAA
>JANHFT010005353.1:2384-18755 GCA_032467955.1 Pseudoxenodon macrops | reverse complement strand
GAAGAGAAGAGAAGAGAAGAGAAGAGAAGAGAAGAGAAGAGAAGAGAAGAGAAGAGAAGAGAAGAGAAGAGAAGAGGCCACATTCTCACCCAGAGATGGGCTCCAGCTAATTCTTTCTTTTGCCCTTTTTCCCTTTCCCTCACTCACAACGGAGAAAGCGCCAAGGTGGCTTTGCACACCCGAGGCAGGTGCAAGGGCGAGTCCCAGGGTCTCCTCTGATTCGAGACCCCTCCCGGGTGTGCAGATTTCTCACGCAAGGGAGGGAGGAAGGAGGGAGCAGGTGGGAGGAGAGGCAGGCGGAGGAAGGAAGGGGAGGCTTACTCCGATTAAAGCAAAGCCCCAGGCAGCCCCCTTCCTGGGCAGCCTCCCTGGCAGCTCTGCCTGAAGCAGCCCAGATGCCGGCAACAGTTGGGGGCAGCTGCTCCAGGCAACGGGGTTGCCAAGAAGGGGCCGGAGGGACCCCACCTCCACCCCCCCCCGAAGGCAGCACTTCAGGAATGGCATCTGCAGATGGTCAACAACCCAGGCAAGCCCCACTCACTTCCTTGGTGTCCCGGATCTTGGCCAGAAAAGCCTTCAGCTCCACCGTCTCGAGGAACAGCGCCCGGCACACCGCCTGGTAGTGAGCGTGGGCCTCCTGCGGCTGGGAGAGGCGGGCAGCGCAGAGCTGCATCACGTGGCTGAATGTGCGGACTGTGCTCAGGGTCCCCTTGCCCACCGCCTCCTCCTCTTCCTCCTGCCCGCTGTAGCCTTCGTCTGCGGTGCTGCTGCCATTGACGCCGTCCTCGGAGTCCCCGTTGGTCATCAGGTCGATCAGCCGCTCCAGTTCGGGGTTCAGCTCACGTTCCTCGTTCTCCTCCAGGCCCCAGTCGAGGGCTCGGTAGATGACAAAGCCCAGGGACTGCACCATCTGCAGGGGAGGAAAGAAGGGGGCAAATTGGCAGAGGAGGGAAAGACATGGCTGGGCTGACACCCTGTTTTCTTCGAGGGCTGATGAAACAGCTGCCCAGGGCAAACGGAAGAGCCCTTCCCAGAGATCATGTCAGGGAGAACCTGCCAGTGGGGGTCTTCGGAGGACGGGTAGGCTCAGCGGCAATGCCAAGTAGCTGCGCCAAGGCCAAGGGGTGCCAGGGTGCTCAGACCCTGGCAGCTTTGGGGAGAGGTGGCAAAATGGGCCGTCTGATCTGCGCAAGCTGAAGTTTTCCATACTTGCCAATGCTTTGCTAGTGAAAGTGACATGAGAGAGGCTCAATAAATAGCTTCTTAAGAGACTGTTGAGCGGTTACCAGATTTATCCAGTTCCCAAGGCCTGCAGGAAGAGAAGGTGAGCTTTGCATGGGGCACTCGGCCACCTACCTGTGCTTCTGCTGCAGGTGCCAAGGTCAGGGGAAGCTCTGCAGAGGGAAGATGACACTGTTAGAAGATGCCAGTCTCAGAGAGACCGAGAGCGCCAGGCTCTGACAACTCCGGGCAGATTTAGGTACCCTCCTACGGATATGAGCCCATCCTAGACCCGAGAGCCAGGCCAGAACCAAGCAGGTTCCACACTTTTGGTAAAAGGGCAGAGATGCCAAATGGGTAGAGTCTACTTTGGCTGGTTAAATGGGGGATGTTCCACCCTATGTTGGGTTTGGTGCACAGAGGCCGGCTAGTCACAAAACGAGTCTGCACATGAGATTAAGGCAGGTGGCATGTTGGGGTCCCACACGCAGGTGTTGCTTTGTCCACAAGTGTAAAATATTGAAGGTGGGGGTGATGGGAGCTCTGAGCGGAATGGAAAAATGCGGAAGGCCAGAATTACAAATGGAAGAAGAAAAGAAAGATTGTGGCAAATACTGTGAAAAGAGTATATATCCTTCTGTAAAGGATCCCTAAACACAGAACTTGTAAGATGCTGGTAAAACCAACTTTCCTGGTGCATTTAAGCTCAACCTGGAAGCCATCTTAGCACACACATGTACGCACGGCCACTTCGGACCCCCATTTCCCAAGCAATCATTCATGTAAAGTCCCAAACGTCTCTAGGGAGATGATAAGATGTCCAACAGCCCCATTTCACAGCTGTGCTGCCTCTTTGGGGACATAAACGTGCAAAATGGACCAATGTGTTTGTGCCTAGGGAGGCCTCTCCCCCTTCTCTCTCTCCCTCTCCCTCCAAATGAACCCAGTTCTTCTCTCTAACTGCTGTCTCATTTCTGGACCGGGAGGCGATGGGAAAGGACACTGAAAGAAGATTCTAGGGGTCACTTTCTCCAGAGAGAATTACATGAACTGTAATCAATAAAATGAAGTTTGGCAAAAAGAAAGAAAAAGGGGAATTAGACCATTAGGAGAAAGCAGAGAACCACTTAATGCAGCAGCAACAGCAGCAGAAGCGGAGCCAAATCCCAGCTATTTCACCTCCCCTTCCACTGCCTGACATCACAAAGAGCCCAGGCTGGGGGAGGGGGGCACAGCGCAGGCCTTGAAGCCTTGTGGGCAACTCTTCTGCGGCAGCCTCTGCCCTCGTTCCTGCCTGCCTGCCTGCCCTGGAGGCCAATGGGAAGCAGTGGAACTCCCTACCTTAAAGTTGGCCTTTCTAGAAGGCGACTCTGGCACCTCCAATGCAATTGCCTTTCAGTTTGCTTCCCCAGCCCTCAGATGGGGAGCAGGGCCCCCAGCAAGACCTGGCTCTGGGCTCTGGAGAACCCGGGAGAAATGCCCTTCATAGGGACCGGGGGGGACGGACGATGACTTTCGCACACTGGACTTTCTCTTCCCTGGTCTGATTCACTCTTCAACTAATCCAAATTAGCCTTTGGAATGGTAACGGCACGGCTCCTGGACTCTTACCATTCACTTTACCAAAAAAGTATCTGAAGAGGAAAGCTGTACAAAATGCACATGTGCATTAAATGGGGAGAATTTGCTTTCCAAAAATGATGCATGAGGCAAAACTGAAAGAGAAGCACACATCTTTGGAGAAAATAGATACATTTTTGTGCAGATTTAAGGAAGGGGGAAAAACCCTCAAGCAATGAAGCCGTATTTGGAAAACTCTGAACGGAGTGCCTTTGCCCGCTGCTGCTGGGCTGCCTGCGTTTTGATCCATGAATGCCCTGATATCAGGCTGGGGAGCCAGGAGCAGCCTTGCCTGGAGCAGCAGCAAAAGTCCCCTCTCGCTGCTGCTGGAGGAACCCTCAAACTGATGCCACTCGGCTCCTCCCCACCGAGACCTCCAGGCTGCCTGCAGGCAAGGAGTTCTGGGCTGGAATGAGTCAAAGATACAGCCAGGAAGCCATCAGGTTAGTGACCCTCAACGCCAGCCATGGCCATAACTCATCAGCTGGGCTTTGGTCAATGGAGAACCGGCTGGACCAGTTCTGATGGTGGGCTGGGCTGCACTTCTAAGTCAATATTATCAGAAGCAGCTGCAGCCTCCCTGCTAAAGGCTCCCTAACAATAAGCTGCATCCCGGACAAGGGCAGAAGCAAACAGCCACTTAAGGAGCAAGACTGCTGGCCTCTCTGCCACCCCAGCTGTGCCTCCGTCCCTGCAACTCGCATTTGACTTTGCACTGTTCATAAGCAATTACAACAGAGGGAGAAGCAGCAATGACCCCTCCTGGAGGTGGTTGCTTTTTAACTTCAAGACTGATACTCTGAAATAAAACCACAAAATGAAAGCATTTGCTTGGCATCAGGGAGGCCCTGAAAGGCAGATGCAGGACTGAAGACTGGCTAAACCGGACTAAGCCCAAGAGGAAGGAATCAGAGAGGGAACCAAGCAGCAAAACCCAACTTAGCAATAGGAAGAAGAACAGGTGGCAGTCATGGAAGAAAAAAGTGGATACAAGAGTGAAAGAAGACCCTTCCTTCCTTCCTTCCTTCCTTCCTTCCTTCTTAAAGTCTGGTCTCCTGCCTTAGGTAGGGGGTTGGACTAGAAGACCTCCATGGTCCCATCCAGCCCTAGGATTCTAGTCTATGAAAAGTCAGGCCTGTTCAGGCAAGAGTCATAACTCTCCCATTGAGTTGATGCCATCAAGAGGAGGACATATGCCCACCTGTGTTGGTTCTTCTTCTGACATGTGAATGTGGTGGCATGCAGGCATTGCAAAGGTCCTGCTGATTGATGGCTAGACCACTCCGGTGGCCCTTTCTTGAAAAAGTTTGCACACTTAAGGGTGGCTTTTCTCCTCCTCTGCCCCAGGTAATAAATCCTCATCTTGAAAAAGTGTTCTGGCTTTAACATTGTTTTGCAATTAAAACACTCTGTGATGTTAAGGCCCCATCAGTCACCACAGGATGTTCTCCCAGGTCTCCCTTCCTGTCCCAAGATAACATTGTGATCATCAGGCACAAGCGATGCTGTTGTGGTTGCTTCCCTGCTGCCTTTCAGAGAGGCTGGGAAGACCCCACCATGCATGTGGCTTTGACACAGACTCTCCTCGTCTACTGCCTGCCCGATGAGGCAGCTGTGAGCATCCAACCTTGGTCACCTCCTACTCTGAGACGCCACCCAAGACCCAGGCTGTCCACACTCCTTCCTCTGGGATTATACCCCTTCCCTCCTCTGGAGCAGACCCCCCCAAGGCCCCTCTTGCCTCCTGGAAGCCCTCAAGACTGAGGCCCTGGGAAACTGCAGGTGCTTCAGCCCCCAAATGGCCACCAGAAGCCATCTGCTTTGGCACTATCAGTTGGTGTAATTACACACATCAGGCACACGGCACAAGGAGATGAAAGAGACACTTCTGACCTCTGTGCTCACACAATAAATAAAGAAATTACTCAAGGCAAACGAAACCCCACCCAGTTCACTGGGGCAAAGGGGCAGGTAAGTGTGGAGAAAGAAAGAAAGAAAGAAAGAAAGAAAAAGGTGGTTTTCCGGAAACCCGGAAGCTCCCCGAGACACGGTTTAAGGAAGGACTCCTTGATCTGCACCGCTGGGATGTCGCATCGCACAGAGCCTCCCAGGCCGCTTCCCCCTGCTGGGAAACTCTCGGCACCCCTGCTGGTCCTCTCATTGCTTGGGGAACCCCGACTTTCTGCCTTCCTTCAGCCGCTCCTGGAATTGCCTCAAGTACCCAAACTGGGACAATTTCCTAACCCATAGGGGGAATTCTGCGGGGGGGGGAGCATTGGAGGGGGGCCAAAGGCCTTAGATGCGCCAGACCATCCTGCGGTCGGAGCAGGATTTTAGGGTCCCTGAATTCAGGCCACCCTCTGGCTCGGGACGGCGTCCAGGACCCCGCAGGTGGAGGGGGCTGATCGCCGCCACCACCCCCCGCTCCGCCCAAGCCACGATCCCCCAGCGCCGGCCCCTGCGGTGTCCTTCCGTGGACGGGGCCGGACTTTCTCCGGCGGTGCCGGAGTCCCCGAGGGGCTTTCGCTGCCCGGGCTCAGCGCCCCCGCCGGCGCCCCCCTCCCCACTCACCGGCCTCGCCGAACTCGCCGCGGGCGGAGACGGCGCCGTCCTTGTACAGGCGGAGATCGGCGGTGTCGCGGAGGCGTCCGGCCGGTCCCCTGCGGCGGCGCCGCCCTTCCTCGGCGCCCGGCGGGTCGGGCTGGAGCAGCCCGCGGCAGCATTGGAAGCAGACGGCCCACGCCTGCTCCTCGTTGATGGGCTGCTCGTAGGCCTTCAGCACCTCCTCCAGGGACAGCTCCGACGCCCCCGCGCCCGCCGACGCCCCCGGCCCGGACCCTCCGGCTGCTCCGGCTGCTGCTGCTCCGGCGCGCGCCATGGCCGCGGCTCCATCAGCGGCTCCCGGCACCGGGCTCCATCGCGGTGGCGGCAGCGGCCTCGCTGCTCTGCCTGCTGCTGCCGCCGGCAGACGACCTGGGGAGGGGGAGGAGACAACAGGGGGAGGAGAGGAGGGCTGAGCCAGCCGCCTGCCGCACCGCCCACCGGAGGGAGCCAGGCCAGCAGCCAAGGCCTCCCCCCCCCCTCCCAAATAATTGGGGCTGTTTTCTCATAGAGTCCGTGGAGGGAGGAGGGAGGGAAGGAGCAGCTATCTTGGACCAATCCAGTCATGACCTATTAGTTCCTTAAAACTCAGTCTAAACCACATTTTCTACACCTGCATGGAAATGGCCTAAGCCTTCAGGAACCCAACTCCCGCCTGGCTGCTCCCAGTAATAAGAAGGGTTGCTCCCCCCCATAGAAAAAAGAAATAATTTGTTCAGAGTTCTCCCCTCCCCTGTCAGAGAGAGAGAGTCCATTCTCACTCTCTTGCTTTTCCAGGATTTACATTTTGTTGCTAGGAAGGTGCAACAGCAGTGTGTACACACAAACACACGCAGCAACCACACCGGTTATTTTTAAACTCAAGGCCAGAAGAGTTGTAGCCGTTCAAAGCCCCCAGCGTCTCTGCTACACACTTGTTCTAGTTATGTCCTCAAGATATTTGAAAAGTACACATCTCTTTTTCAGTGAAAACTTTTTTAAAGGCTGATTTTCAAGATCCCAGAACCAAACAAACCCTGACCATTTACATACTTAAACATGGTTCCATCAAAGGTTTCCCCACAAAGTCCAACCCTAGGGCCCTCAGCTGCTCTTACTAAGAGTTTTTCTTAAGCATGGAGGAGGAGGAGGAGGAGGCTAATAAAGTCCTCCTAGTGATTAGTGGGAGTGGTGGAAAATTGGGCATAATCACAACCTGAAAGAAACAAGCAAGTGAAGTCGGCTGCATTGGAGGAGGAGGGGAAGGAGGAAGACTCAGCCTTCCTCCTTAATGATCTCGGAAGCCCCTCCACCAGTTGTTATAGAAGCAAAATCAGGTGGTCCATGGAGGACTCACTCCCCGCCCCCCAGTTCTTTGTCTCTGACACTTGTAATGTTTTAATGCAGCTTTTCCCCCTGGGAAATCCTGAGACACCCCCCAACCTGCAATTGTTGAACTACAACTGCATTGCTCCCACACAAGAAGGACTTCTAGGATGGAGAAAGCTAGACTAATTTATCTATTTCTTTAATTTATTAAATGTATTGGCTACCGATCTTACAACAGGATAACTCTGGATGGCTTACAATATTAAATCAGCTTCATACTGCACACATAGAATCTATTTAGATGTTTTGACATTGCCATCCTATTTTGTATTTCACAGGGGGGGGGTTGGTTGTCTAAACTGATTGGAGTCTTAGATTGGCAGAAAGCTTAGAACTGCAATAATTGAATGACCTGTTAGTGCCATATGTTTTCTAAAAATGCACAAGAGGAAAAACATCTTTTGAGGTCTGTGTTTACTCTGCCTTTAGCACAGCACTGGAGGGGGAAGTGATGCTTTGATGTTATTAGCATCTGGAGAAACAGAATGCTTAGGCTGTCTGACAATTAAAACAAGCAGCAAGTGCCACACGCAGGTCTGGGTCTCTAAGGCGGTCTCACAGCAAATCTGCTAAGGAATTATTTTTAGCCCAGCGTTTCATGTGTTCTGCTGGACTCACACAAAACTAGATCTCTCTCCACCCCCACCCCCCACCCTCTCTCACACACACAGCTGAGTACAGCAGCAGCCCTCCCTTCCCGAGTCCAGGGGAGGCTTTTTCTATAGTGGCTGAAAGAGTTTCTTCTTGTCCCATCAGGAATTGTGGAGAGGGGAGTTTGGCAACAGATCAAATCCACCTGGCGAGGCCTGAAGCTGGGCCATGCAAGACAGCAGAGGGTGGGGACGTTGCTGGTCAGTGACCCTCCCTGGAGGCTGACCTGCACTCGGTGGAGTGGGAGGGATCTTTGAGTTGGGCTCAGTCTTCTGGGGGAGGGGGTGATCCAGCAATGCCGATTGTGATCAGCTACGGATCTCCACTCTCTGGGCACAGATGTCCTCTCCAGTGCCCTTTAGATCTGTAGGTCATTCCCTTTGAAGCAATGACCTCAACCCCAGCCCCAATGCAACCTCCAGGCTCTGCATTAATGGCTTCATTTAAAAAAAACACCCACTTTTATCTCGCTGTTAAATTAACATGCATTAGCTCAGCCATCAGCCTCATGGTGATCTTTAAATAGTGGAGAAACTAATTCCCAGGATGGCCTGCTAAAGTCAGCAGCCGAAGTGAAACCATCATTGTGGGATTGCACAGCCGGACAGGTTGTGTGCGTCACCTCCTTATCTCAGAGTAAGTGTGGCAGTGACCGGGTTCACTGGGTAAGAATGAGTTCAAACAAGCCATTGTGTGCTTTCCTTCTTGTTTGAAAGGTGTTCTGTGAAGCCAGCCAATTGAAGTTTATTAAATAAATTATGGTTACAGTAAATAATGGCTTGACACGCCTGATCAAATTCCCCAAATCTCTCAGCAGGTCAAGGCACCATCCCTTCTTTTCCTTTTTTCCCTCAGGGAGCCTCTCCTCCTGCTCCTACCCCAGAAGCTCCAGGCTTCTGCTGCAGACCAAGCTTGGAACAGCCCTGCAGGGCAGGTTCAGAGCCATGTCCCCTGGCTACAAGAGGGAGGACCCCACAGGCCCAGCAGAACTGGGGTTTGGCTTCAGGTTCCATGCTCACACCTCACACTGCAAAGGCAGAGCCTCTTGTTAGGAGCCAAATCCAGTGGCCAGAAGTAAGTGTGTGTGTGTGTGTGTGTGTGAGAGAGAGAGATGGGGATTACCTGGAGCAGCTTTTTCCTCCCTGTGAATTGGGCCAACCTACCTAGTCCAGCTCACCTTCCCCTAGTAAGCCTCCTAACCAATTATTTGCCCAGCTTGAGGCATTTTTTCCCTGCTCCATCATTATTTACAGTAGACAAATATCCTTATTTCCTCCTCCTTTTGATAGTATTGCTGTGGCAACCAAGGGAAAATAGGAAACCACTCCCTTGCAAGGCTGGTTTCTCTCTTTTGCTCCCCTCACTGTTAACCTGAGATTGCTAGAAACAGATTTGCTCCATTAGCAACCCCCCCCCACCTGCCCTAGATAGTATCCTATTGTAGGAAAAGGCAGAGGTTCCACCCCGCTGGCAGCCAGGCTTCACTTTACGCTTCATTATTAGCATTTTAAAAGGTGATATTAGCACTGTTAACAAGTTCCCTTTTAAAATATGAGAACGCGTCTTCTCAGCACTATTCAGGAATCCCGCATTCTGAAGGTCCTTGAATTCCCTTGCAGCAGTCGAGATACACGCCCAGCTGGGAAAGTCATGCAACCCAAAACTTTGCCACTTGTGGAATGTTGCTTAGACTCAATGTTTCTTTTTGTTCAAGCTTCACATGTGATCAATGTCTTTTATGCTTTGATCACTTGCTTGCTGAGTGCCACATATACCAAATAGACATACATCATTTCTTTCCGTACCCTATGAAAAGACGAACACCCCCCTTAATAAATGCTTTTTGCTTTGCTTGAATTGTTTGGAGCTTCGTACAGCATTTTCCGTGGGCAAAGCAGCCGCTTTGCGAAAGTAGAAGTTTCTCTCTCAAATTCAGGAATCAGCCTCCCCGCCAAACTCGGGCTGCTTGCAGTTGGAGGCAACGGCTGGAAGGGAAGCCGGAGACTCCGCTCGCCAGTTTATTGCAGGGGCGCAGCACACGGGCGAATGGAAAGTAGCCAGTCTGTGCAATCATTTCTACCGAATTAGATTCCCAGAAATGCCCACACGGGTGCCGCATACAAAGGTAGCCTTATTCTGCAAGCCACGCCTGCGCAGTACACCTCCCCGCACAGAGGCTGTGCCAGGATCGATTTTCTTGCCACACTAAAGATGGCGCTCGGCTCCCTCCCTCCCTCCACTCCCCAAAGGGCCGCAGCTCCCGGTTAGCAAATAGAAAAGCTCTCTTCTTTTATCCCCTTCCTATTGGAGGAGGCGTTCAAACGGCGGCCAATCAGAACGTAGGGCGCGCTAGTTGGCTGGTGGGAGGCGCTGCTCTGGGAGAATGGCCGGTCGGGCCTTTTCCTCCCTTCTGGGTACGATTTGGGAGGAGGGGGGGGGGAGTGGCAGCGCTCTGTGCATGCCCAGAGACTCTCCGCGATAGCCTCGGGCTGCCCTGGAGGGTAGGACTTGCACTCTGCATATGCTCAAGGAGCCAGCCTCACTGTGAGGGGCATGAAATAGGAAGGGAACTGCGCTCTGGGATGTCAATTAAAAAAAAGGAAACAATTCTAATGAATCCTTCTCTGTTTTTAGCGGGGAGATGCAAGAAGCAAAAGAGGGAACCCAAAACCCAGCAGGAGCTGCGGGAAGCGGCCCTGCGCATCTGGAGTCGGCACCAGAGGCTGGACGAGCTCTTGCTGGAGGTGAGCAGCTGCCCTGATGCCCCAACGGCGGTTTTATGCACCTGCAATATCCAGCAGTCGCTTAAAATGGGGCACTTCCACTCCCGGGATTCCCCAGCCAGCTGCGTGGATTGGCGACCTCGGGAGTGGAAGCCCAGCCGTTTAAAAGGCTCTGAGACTGAGAGAGACTTGTGGCCGTCATAGACTTGTTCATGGTTAAAAAGGGTTGGGTGGAAGGTAAAGAGTAAATGGACATCATTTGAAGCTTTTTACAAGCAGTGATACTGATGGCAATGACAACGAATATTTGAAACTGTAAAACAGTTAAAAACAACAGTGCAGGATTTGGATGATAATTTAGCTAAGGCAATATTGGCTTACATTTCAGTGGTGCTTACTGCTCTTTTTAGGATGGGAACCTTGTTTTCATAGTGGATTAATAGAGCTCTGGGATTTTTAAAGGATTACCCTGCTGAAAAGGTCCTTTGGCAGGCAAGAAATCTAGACTTGACCACCAAACATTTTAGCATATTTATCTACCATGGTGATCTTATTTATCAAGCTGCAGAATGTTAATATACATGGCTGCACATCTTAAAAGATGCTGCATATTTTCTATCAATGGGATATTTCCCTGTTCCTTTTAAGCATCCTGGAAGCCTAGCTCCATCTCAAAGAATGCTGTGTTAGTTTGGAGACTCTGACATATTTGATGAATTAGTAAAGTCTTGTGTTGTGTCTGGAAAAGGCCATTAAAGACCAAAGGATTTGATATGCTGTACAGTCAAGACCTTTTCTCTCTTTTCTCTCTCTTTTTTTAACAGAATGGAAGTTCAGAACATGGCAAGTCCATACTTTCCAGTAACTTGGGCAGGGGCGGAAGTAAAATGTCAGTTCCAGAACAATTTGTAGGTGGGTGAAACAGAATTTATTTTTCCGGAGAGAATGGCTAAATTCAGTAAAATAAGAATATTGAGACTGTCTGATTCAGAATTGTCAGTTGTTATTGGCAGGTGTAGCTTTCCAGGATTCAAGCACCTACAACTGAGCCTTTTTAATGTGTCTGCCAACAATTGGGTTTTTCTTCTTCGTTACCTTTTCAGCCTCATCATGTTGTGCTATTTCCAGTTGCAATTTGGAGTGGTATATTTAAGGTCTGTTTCTTCTCTTCTGTTGTAGTCACAGCCTTGAAGGATGAGGCCTCCGTGCTGGGCATGCCAGCAGGACTCTTATCAGCCAGAATGGCAGCCAACCTCATTGAGAAGATCTCTATGGAATCTGATCAGACTACACTGTTGAGTGCAGAACACAGAGTAAGGGGAAATATGCCTGTTTCAGGTATGGCAGGGTGGAGGGAAGCACATTCAAGTTGTTCAGGCCTTGCTAAAGAGGAAATGGTGGTCAGTGGTCCTGAAACAGCCATGGAATTCTGAGAATTGCAGCCTAGTAGAAGAAGATGGATTTATATGATGAAAATAGTTTTACAGAAAGTCAACGTAATAAAAGTACTTCAAGTACTTTTTTTAAAGGATAGTTAATTTTCCAAAGGAGCATTGTCATTCAGGATTTGAAGAATATACAAAAATTTAGGATTGGCTCATTAATTGTTCAAAAATAATGCCAAGCCATATACATTGCCTACACTTTCTCTAGACCCCTATGTCTTGTTCAACAAATTAAAAAAAAGATTACTAAGAGTTACTTATAAACAGGTGTATTGCGGTCGGCAACAGTAAAAATCTGATCAAATCATTCCATTATATTTTTTAATTTATTTATTTTGTCAAGCACGTATTAGATAATATATAGATATAAACATGATTTGAATACATGAATACGAATAAAAGGGAACATTGGGACAGGGACGATAGGCACGCTGGTGTGCTTATGCATGTTCCTTACAGACTTTCTTTCTATTTGCAGAAGACGTTGTTTTGTTTGTTCCAGTCTTTGAAGGAATTATTAACTTACAATGCTTTCTGTCATTCTGTTTTTGCTCAAGAAATGTGGAAAATGCAGGTAAGGTCATTAGAACTGAGAGGGAGATGGAAGCAGTGAATCCACATGCTTAAATGACTGTCCTAAGGCCATTATGCCCCCTCCCCCAGTTTCTGGGTTGCTCTCCTCTTGGAGAAAGTTGAGTGGATGGAGAGGGAAAGGCAGCCTTGGAAACCTGCTCCTAGTTTCAGAGTTAGTTACTTGGGTGGTTTTTGGGTGGAGACCACTTGTTGGGTTGCTGCCTTGTCTGCATTCCAAATGACCTGACCTTAGCGCTATTTCCCCCAGCGCCCACCTATTTTGGAAGTCGCCTGGCACCTGCACAGAGAGAACATTGTTCGCTTGGAAGAATTACTGGAGAAGTAGGTAGAGGCTTGGATGTTTGCCTGTGGCTTTGGCTTGAGGTGGCATCTGTCAGCATTTAGACTTGTTTGTGGAAGCCCAGATTCTCCCCTTGAAGAGAGATGCACACTGAGCAAGATTTGCAGTGATTTGTGGGGAACATCTGCTAGTTGGTTTAGATAACACTGAAGAAAGCTTCCACATCTGATGCAGTTTATTTGGTGGGAACAATGGCTGCATTTACAGGCCACACTAAGCCAAGTGGATTTTTCCTTAGCCTCTGTTCCAAGTAAAAGTAACTTTCTCTGTTCTGGATGGAACTTTAAAGTTACTTTAACTTTCTCTGTTCTGAATTTAAAATTTTAAGACTTAGGAGTAAATGGGACACTTTGTCCTTTTAGTGCAGGGGTCTCCAAACTTGGCAATTTTAAGACTTGTGGATTTCTGCTACCAGAGTTGAAAGTATGCTGGCTGAGGCATTCTGGGAGATGAAGTCCACAGGTTGGAGACCCCTGTTTTAGTGGAATGTTTGGAGGGGAGAAATTTCTTTGGAAAAGGTAAATGATGTAGGCTCTTCTGTCTTCTCAGGAATCTGGAAGTACCTGCACTGGTGGATTGGTTGTCCAGTAGCCTTTGCCTCCTGTGCCATCAGATGGAAGAAGTGGACACTGAGATTGCCCAGAACATTCTCACAGGCAAGGCAGGGCCAAAGCGAGGGATGTGGGGGGCTGGTGGCTAGGAAAAGGTCCAGGCCTGGGAATTGCCTTGCAGCTGTTGGCTCTGGACCCTTGAAGGAGGCGGGTAGTTGAGCTGAAATCCTCTTCTGTAATGTGAGACCTGGCTTCATGTTACCTCAGTTTGTACTACTAAACATTGGTGTGACTTAGTCTTGTTTAACAAACAGCCAGACACATAACCATTATGCTGTGCAGTCTCCACACCCTTTGGATTCTGGCAGACTTCAGAATACGCTGAAGAGACATACAGTTGTCAAAGAGAAGAAAAAGAACACATGAAAAATGCTCTAGCAAAAGGGTGAAAGAAATATGGCAAAGGAAAAACAAACATAAAAGATTGTAGCAATACAGTTACAGTTGTATGTATAGTTGTCTAATGCAAATATTCAAACACATCTTTATTTCTAGCACGTTTGTACAACTTTTTTAACCTATTCTGTATAAATGACTCCCCTGTTTGTGTTTTTCTCCTTTTTTCTCTTTTTTCTTAATTAAAAAGCCATAAGATACAAATAGAATGCTTTATAATGATAGCAAACGCCAAGTACAAACAGGACAGAAAAAGACGAGAACTGTTTAATTACTGAAAAAGAGAGACTGGAGTTTCGTATCTGTGGCTGCTTCTTCCTTTCATTTTGCTTCATCAGTTAAGATTTATTAAAGCAAAAGGGCCTCCCCCCCTGGATGGTATTTCATGGTCTCTTGTCTGAGTCCCTTCCCCATCTTTTCTGCACCTTTTCTTGCCTCATCCAGCTGGCATAGAGATCTCTGACCTGGGCTTCCTTCTTAATCCCTAGACTTGGCTCTGGTGCTCCTTCAAAATGGATTTCCAAAACCACCTGAGTCTGAGAAGAAGCTGGAAATGAAGAAAGTTTCTGAAGTAAGGCTAGAGCAGATTTGCTCTAAATCACCCCCATCTCTGGGGGGGGGGGCTGGGAGACCCCCCTGTGCATTGCAGCCCCCACCCCTTGGTTAATGGACCATGAGCTCATGCAGCAGGCAGGGACAGCCAAGGCCTCCAAGGGTTGTCAGAAGAAGCCTGGGAGGTTAAGATGAAGGCAATCCAAGTTCGGATCTCCTCAGCCATGGAAGTTCATTCTGGCTTTCTCTCCAGCCATCTATCCCCAGGGGCGGCAGTCAATGCAAAACTGCTCTGTCTCCTGCTTTGAAATCTCAGGAGGGAAAACATAAATGAAATACCATGGCTAATGCCTTCTAAAAAGTTGTCGACTTTGCCTTTTTTTGTTTGTTTGTTTGTTTGTTTGTTGCAGATCTTTTGTGCTGTGCTGGAGAGAATGTTGGCATGTAAGTGATGGCTGCAGGACTGGATCAAGTCGGATCAGGAGTGTAATCACCCCTTAGAGAGAGGCTTGTGGGAATCACTCACAGGACATTGTTAGCACACAAATAGCTTGAACTCTTACTGCAACCTTTGGAGTGTAAAGCCACACTGACATTTTCAGACTGTCCAGCCGTGAATTGTGCTCCCACCACCCCCACCCCCACTTTGCATTGCATAACTGAGAATGTTGGGGGTTAATTCTTCCAGGGAAGGACTGAAATCCCAGCTTCTCCTTTGAAGATCTTTGGTTCCAAACAGATTTTTTTTGTTTTTCATTCCCATCTATGCTCTTGAGCAGTGATGTCCCCTCCAGAGCTGCTTGTGCAGTAAATGTATTGCAATGACAGGAGAGGTTTTCAGAAAGGAGGGAAAACACTCCTGGGCCACTATCTTGATTAAGCCTGAGGTTCCTCCCTTGAGAAATCATTCCTTGTGGAGCCTGTGGCTGAGTGGCTCTTTTATTGCCCTATTCTTTTCTCCGGACATGGCCCTCTGCTTGTTTGGCCTGAAGCCTGCTTCTCCTTAGTGAAGACACTCCCTTCTCTTTTCTTCAGGGGTGCTGGATGCTGTAGCTACGGAGAAGCAAGGCAGGGCCTCCCCCACAGGAAAGGCGGTGAGATGCTGGTAAGGATCTGACTTCTCCCCGAGGTTAGGGCTGGCAGAGGGAGGATCGGAGAGCCGCCAACTGGGGTAACAGCAATTCTGAGCTCTGCAGGAGATCCACTTGCGTGTTTCCCAAGCGGCTTCATTCCCTGCATACAGAGCAGTGTGATGCGCTCTTAAACCCCTTTTTCCAGAAGCAGCTCTCTTGTTGGGCCTAAGGTTTGCCCACTGAATTGTGTTGTTATATTGATTAATAATAGCATGCTTTTAATGTTTTTTGCCAAGCACTTGAGCGATAATCAGAAAATAAATATTTATCATTTATTTACAGGCCTCCTAGTAAATGCCTACTTACTGAAAAAATGGGAGCAATTAGCGGCAATTCTCAAGCCTGCTGACTCATTGTTCTTGCCTATTGAGACATTTCCCCCTTTTGTGTACAGGCTCCAAGTATACAGCCTGGTGGTTTTCCAAGGCCCAGCTCAGCCGGAGTCTCTGCAGCCCCTCTTTGGGCACATCTTCACCCGTGTGCTTACCTACAATCCCCACCTGACAGGTAGGATCCCCAGAAGGGGGGCAGGTGTTTTCGGAATTGCTGAGTGACGAGGGGAGTCTTTTACAGGACTCCCTGCCACCCCTGGGAATCACCCAGCAGGCTCCGGACCAGCTCCCCATAAGGCCCCTCCCCATAAGGCCCCTCCCCATAAGGCCCCAGGCTCCTGCCAGCACCCCTGAAGGCCGAGCTGATGAATTGACAGGGTCCAACTGTGGCTGGGACATGGCTGCCTGCAGAGTCTCGTTTCTCCTTTTAACTGCCATGTATTTTGAGGGATAAATTCACTGCTGCTCAGTCAAATAAGTTCTTCAAGTGAGGACAAAGCCAGAAGGCAGGTTTTACTCCTGAGTTGTTAATAGTTAATGCGACTCTCCAGCTCTGGGACTGTCTCTCCATTCAGCAGCTGTTGGGCTGGAGTGGGGCGGGGTAGGATTCAACTCCAGGCTCCCCTGGGAGTTGGTGGTGGAACTCAGGCAACCAACTGAAAAGATAAACGATGGATGGATCTGATCTCAGGTCTCCTTTTCCGTTGCTCCGGCATTCTGCCCTTCTGGCAAGGTGACAGAGTCTTAGAGCCTGGCCGCTCTCGGTCTCTGGGGCTCGGATTCT
>JANHFT010005352.1:86178-99068 GCA_032467955.1 Pseudoxenodon macrops | reverse complement strand
TCTCACAGTTACTACTGTTGAGCAAGGTACCACATATACTGTACCTGTGCATTTTGTTTTTCTTGCCTAAATGTAAAACCTTACTTTTTTCACCATTGAATTTCATTTTGTTAAATGAGAACATGGTAATGAGAATATTCAAAAGACTAAAAAATAAAGCCCTGTGAAGAATGATTTCAGAAAGTGGAAATGTTCCTCCTTGAGAAGAGAAGGCCAAGGAGATAGACAGTAGTATTTCTAAAATATTTGAACAAACATCAGTCAAAGGAAAGTCGGGAACTGCTTTCACTCGTTCCAAACTGTAGGACTGAAATAAGGAATTTAAATTTCAGGAAGGAAGTTTCTGAACAAAAGTCAGACAGTGGAACAAATTACTCAGAGAGTGAACATTCTTTTTCACAGGATGCATTCAAGAAAAAGGCTAAGCAGCTTTCAGTCAGGGCTGCTTTAATTTGCATAGAACACAGTGTCCTAAATTGCCTTTTCAATAGTATGATTCTCTTATTCTAGATTATTTGTTTGTCCTTCTAGCATTTCCAACTCAATTGATAATTTTGGAAACCGAAATCATATTTTAGGGATTAAGGATTGCAATAGATATAGTAATAATATGCAGCTGAGGCATCCTAGAAATGCTTTCTGCCTTTTCCTACAAGTTCTCATTCAATTGGAAGAAACAATAGTTGCACTGACATTGCATTCAGAGGGAAAGTTGTATTGCTAAATGCTTCTGAGTAAAGTTGGGTGTTCTTATTCATTATAAATTAGGAGGAATGAGGGGGGTAAATATCCTGTTGTTGTTTTTCATTGTGCAGTCTTTCTTCTGGAGCAATCTTTAATTAAATCCCAACAGAAGGCATTCTAGGGAAAATTCAGAGAGATTTCTCAAATCAGGAATTGTGGGAAAGTATCAGGTTGTTGAGACTTCAGAATAATAAAGATGTAATAGGAAACAATGTCACCAGCCAAATATTTTTTTCTACTTCCTGCAAAGAAGAAAGCTTACTTTTTAAAAAAAAGATGTAATGTGCTTAGTTTATTCTAGCAATAGTAAAAGAGCAGTTGTGAACATGGTTATTTATTTATTTGGCCAGGCACTGCTAGGATCATCTTACATTAAATGATCATTTTAATTCCTGGAAACAACACATGTTATTTTATAGAAGACACTGATATTGAGTAAAGTTTGGGGACAATTTTGAGCCCAAATTGCTCTGAAAACTAGAGAGAGATGCTAAGGCCTCATGGCAGAGATGTGAATGTGAAAAGCAAGTTTTAAAAATAAAAGATGTTTTCTTAAAAATGTTATATTAAGAACTATCATATACTGTATATAATAAAAATTGGCATCATCTTGAAAACGATTGAAAGGGGTCATTGGCTAATGGACTGAGATTGTTTTGATTAATAAAAGAATTAAACTTTTAAAAGTTTAATTATTTTATTAATGAATTAATTCTTTTATTAATGAATTAATTCTTTTATTAATAAATTAATTCTTTTATTAATGAATTAATTAGCAGCAATACAATCTTTACAGATTCTCAGTTGACATCTCAAGAAGATATATACAGTGCATAGGTACTGTTTTAATAACAAGATTGACTGTGTGTCAGAGAAAGTTCATACTTTTTTGTGTCGGACAAGGTATTCGCATCTGAAATATGGTTGGCTTGGTGGCACATAGCAAAGGACATTTTCTAAGTGTTTCCCCTTCTGTAAAGACTTTGTCTTCCAAAAATTACAGCCAAACTCTGGGTCCTGAGGTGGTAAAAGAAGACAAGCAATTATGTTCACCTGAACATCTGATAAAAGGAAAAACAGCAATTTCTATATTACAACATTATTGTGATATTACCCTGTCTCCAAAAGTCTTCCTGCTATAATTCAAAAGGCTATTTTTGATTAATCAAGTCCTATAGGACCCTGCCAACAAAAGTGTGTATAGTCAAGGCTATGGTTTTCCCAGTTGCAATGTATGGGTGTGAAAGTTGGACCTTAAGAAAGGCTAAGCACCAACGAATTGAGGCCTGTGAACTATGGTGCTGGAGAAGACTCCTAAGAGTCTCTTGGACTGCAAGACAATCAAACTGGTCAGTCCTAGAAGAGATCAACCCTGACTGCTCTTTAGAAGGCCAGATCCTGAAGATGAGAAAGATTGAGGACAAAAGAAGGAGACGACAAAGAACGAGGTGGCTAGATGGAGTCACTGAAGCAGTAGGCATTAGCTTAAATAGACTGGAGGATGGAAGAGGACAGGAAGGCCTGGAAGAATGTTATTCATGGGGTTTTAATGGGTCAGACATGACTTCACAACTAACAACAAAAATAGGACTCTGAATTAAAGACTCTCCAGCCCAAAGTATGGCAACCATAGTCAACCTGCCTGAGCAGATTTTCTCAAGAAAAGCTGCTTGTGGTACTTGCAATTTTAAGAGATAGATGAGTTTGAAGTCGAAAATTCTGTTTTCCTAGAAGGTCACCCATACCAGCCTCCCTTTAAAAACTAGGTTGCTCACCTTAACTGTGACTTTCAAGAAATCAGTGGATTCATTTGGAAGGCTTTAGGGAATGATTGTGCACCATCTGGATCTGGATTTATCCATTATTATTATATATTTGTAATTGCCATTTTTGTAATTGCTTATGAGATTGTAGTCATTAGCCACTCAAACTCAATCTGGAGTCAGGCTGTGCCTAAATTGGTTAAATTAAATTTGTTATATTGTACTTATTTCATTATATGATTGCTGGTATATTGTAATTTATTTTGTTATTATTGAGGTTAAGGAGTATATTTATTTTATGTTGGATATTTTATATTGCTCTATGTTGTTGTAAACTGCTAACAGATTTGGTGGCATGCAAACTTAATAAATCAGCACAATCAGCTTCAACGCCATGCAAAACTCTATATAATTTATGTAGTGAAGACAACAGTTACAAGAGCAAAAATATGATCTCACATACTCTGCCTGGCATAAAATAATTTGCACTTTCAAGTTTTGCTGTTTTCTTTTTGCTGCCTTGCAATCTCAATTCTGTCAATACTGTACCTTCCTAGACTCAATTAAATTACTCCCTATAATTTTTGCTTTCACTTTTGCTACATTTAAAAGCATTCTTTCAACCATCAGACACAAACGATAATTAAACAAGCTACATATCCAGCCTTAAGCAAATTATGCTTGTACCTTACCTTTTCTACAATTATAGCATTTACCTCTCCAAGTCTTATTTTTCACAATGTTCACAGCATTTATAACACTAACATTTATAGCATTTACTTCGGTTCTACTCTTCATGTACTAGTATCATTCCTATAAGAATTTCTAAAATACTCTTTTCTGCATGCCCTCATTTCATTTTTATCCTAAATAATTTCAGTTTTTACTTGTTTTAATCCTTTCATTCTGTTCCATACTCTCTATTTATTTCTCTTAATACATTTCCAAAGAATTTTTTATTTGCATACAATTTGTTCATTATTTTGCTTCTTTTCATCTTAATCACTTTTCCTCATTTGAATTCTCTCTCCCCCTCCTTTATTTGAGCTGTCTGTCTGCCTGTCCCTAATAATTGTCATACCTTTTTGCCACAGCAATTATTATTTCCCTAGTAGAAAGAAGGTTAAATATAAAAACTTTTCAGTAGAAAAGCAAGTCAGCTATCCTACTGAATATGCATTTCTTTAATTTATATACTACTTTCTATCAGAAATGGTAATCAATGAGCTAGCAATAATGAATCAAATTAAAAGAGATAATTAACATACACATCAATTAAAACATAATTAATATTTATTTTAAAATATATGAATACAAATAAACAAAAAGCATTCAACTGACAAAATTGATACTAGTCTGATTTCCCATGGTAAAGTGGGGCAAAGCTAGCAAATAAACATTAAGAACTTATTTGTGTTCCTACCATTTATTTATTTATTTATTTATTTATTTGTTTGTTTATTTATTTATTTATTTAGTCAAGTATGTATTAGATAACATATATACTGTAAGTTTAAACATGATTTTAATACATGAAATGGATACGAATAAAAGGAAACATTAAGACAGTAGTAGGCACACTACTGCGCTTATGAACGCCCCTTACAGACCTCTTAGGAATGGGGTGAGGTCAACAGTAGACAGTCTAAGGTTAAAATTTGGAGGGGTTTGTCTAAGGGGTTTGAGGATGAAACCAGAGAGTCCAGGCATTGACCACTCTGTTGCTGAGTCATATTTTCTGCAATCAAGTTTGGAGAGGTTTATTTTAAGTTTGTATCTATTGTGTGCTCATGTATTGTTGAGGTTGAAGCTGAAGTGGTCATTGACAGGTAGGAAGAAGAAGAAGAAGCCATTCACAAAAGTGTGCAAAGGTGAGAGGCCTGTTTAAAAAATGCATCATGTTTCCTGGAACATCCTCTTTGGTATATACCATGTGGTGGCCACCTTGACCCAGTGGAAAACATAAGCATGCACAGATATAAGTACACAAGTTTCTACTGGTTTATCTACATCAGGGCTCATCAGATTTTGAGAGTCGGGGATGGAAACTCAAATATCCAGCATGCAGTGGTACCTATTTTCTGCATTTGGGTAGAGGGAGATTTTGTATTTAAAGAGGGGAGAGGGAGAAACTATTGAATATGTTGCCTCTTATGTTATGTCTTATAAAACTTATGACACTCAATAACTTGTAGTTTTTCTTTAGAGGAAATAAGCTGCAGCCTAGTCTCTAATCACCCAGTTGTAGCTGTTCCTTTCTGCCCATTAATCAGCTGTGCAATTTTTTTGGGGGGGGCATGGGGGGAGGTGATGTGAGCTCTCAAATGTAATTTCACCATATGTAAGGACATTATGATTTTTAATTAATTTATGTATTAATTTATGTATTAATTAATTAATTAATGTATGTATGTAGTGTGTCAATTTTTCTTTTCTAGAATTCCTTGCATTCAATTTTCCTTTTTTTTAAAGAATAACTACAGCCCTACTCTGGTTTCACCTTTTTAACAACCTCTCCAACATAATTCCAATGTTCCTTTCCTACTCAAATCACTCTCAATTCTGATTCTATAATGTGCATTTTCCATTTGTTTCCCCCCCAAAAATTACCTTATGTTTGCAAACATCTGTTCTGACCAAGGCTTCCTAAGACAGTAACAATCACATACTCAGCCTCCAAAACCCTCTTTTTATTTCAATGGATGTGAATTATGTTCATTCACAGCCTGTAATGAGTCCCAAGCAGTTTGTAAAGAGTCCAACAGAAGTCTGCCACAGTCTTTGGAGATGAGGCTGATAAGCACCCACCTTTATCTCCCTTGAAATGCAGCCAAAGATCTAATTGCCAATTATCTTTGTAAGGCCAAACGGAACTTCAGAGTTTAAACCAACCAGAATGAACAAAGTTGCTTCCTGCAAAGGCTCATGTCCCTTTGCTCCTTCTTTATGTCTTATGGGAGGAGCCAATCATCTCCAAGTCTTACTCCCTTTTGTCTTAACTGTTTTTGCCTTCTGACAGCTCTGCGCATGTGCACACTGGAACAGGCTCTCCCTGTTCCTCTGCCTTGCTGATGTCAGACTCTGGAGACTCCAGAGTCAGTACATAACTCCAAGATGACCCTGGCCCCGTCTCTGCCTCTGATACAGAGCCTTCTCCAGACTCCAGGACTGGCCCATGTTCCTCCCCAGCCTCTTTACTGTCCGACTCTGCTGCTAGCTCCGCAGGCCACCGGCAGACCACAACAACATCTACCTAAAGAATTTGCCTTTAGAAAATTATCTTGAAATGTCTTTGGAGATTCTCAGTCATCCAGGTCATGGGTTTTCCAAAGGCAACTGGACT
Organism: Pseudoxenodon macrops; assembly: GCA_032467955.1. Lineage (NCBI taxonomy): Eukaryota > Metazoa > Chordata > Lepidosauria > Squamata > Pseudoxenodontidae > Pseudoxenodon > Pseudoxenodon macrops. The sequence continues at coordinate 93,218 of JANHFT010005352.1, read as the reverse complement.
TTCTGAACTGAAGAAGCTTCTTGGATGACAAGTGGAATATCTTCAAGGAAAAACAAGGAAAGTCCAGTTGCCTTTGGAAAAAACACCTTTGGGAAACCATGACCTGGATAACTGAGAACTGAAAATGTTTCTTGGATGAGAAGTGGAATGTCTTCAAGAAAAAACAAAGTTCAGTTTCCTTTTGAAAAAGCATCTTTGGGTTCTCTTGAAATGCTTTGCAAATTTTTATTTAATCACAAAAGACATTTTATATTGTTCCATAAATTTGACCCGTGTTCACCCCAAAAGCTACATGAGATTCAGAAGACACTCATAACTGACATTGGATGATTAAAAAAAAACAACATACATGCAAGCATACCCAGCCAGTCAGCAGATAATGATACCTAATTTTAGAAAATGTATTTATGCTGCTTTTTCTATTGTATCCAGGTGTGGCCGAAATACTATTCAAGTACAAGGGAGAAAATCCACCACTATCAGCAAATAAGCTATGGGAACGAGATTCTAGTGAGGATTAAGAAAGGCTATAAAAACATACCTATTATGTCCAATTATATCCAACCAAAAATTGATGAGAAAAAAATTGGACCATTTTTTCCTATTTCTCTACTTCCTCTTCTCCCTTTTTAGGCTTTCAGTGAGGTACATATGCTTCCAGTTATTTGCCTAGCTTATAACAATGACATTAAATATAGGTCATTCCCACTCTAGTGATTTATACTAATTTGTAGTGTCATCCCACTGTTGCTGTGTTGATATACTTGTAATGAAGACAGACTTTATATAGCCGCAATTATATTTGGTTGATGTTATGAGATCCTATAAATCATTAGTGAGGAAATGGCTACAGCAAAGTTTTACTTTGCTATTTAGCAAGTTATCATGTTTTATTCCTTCCAGTATTACAGAATGCTGTAAAGAAATTGTGTAAAGGGAGGCAGGATTATCATTGTTGGGTCATCATTGATACTTGTAATACTTGTAATAAGTTGGGGAGAGTTTTGAAATGTTGTTAACTCTTAAGCTACTTTCTCTCATGGTTCCATGGCTCAGGCTGGAGGAAAAGGGTGCGAAAAGTCACGCTTCTCTTTGAAAAGGAAACTTTTCTCCATAATTCCAATTCCTTCCCCCCGCCCCCCATATTTTATTAGAACACATCTGATGGCTCAGTTCACTAACAAATTTTATCAAAACAGAAATTTAATACATGGCAGAAATGAACATTAATAATATTAAGTTTTCGTGGTTGACTAAATTAAGGCAATATATTTCCTAAGGAATACTGCAGCAGGCATTTATGACATAAATCAATGTTCCACAATGGAGCTAATTTAGGGAATTGGATAAACTATTTCTGTTACCACTACTCTTGGTAACAAGGAACCTAATATTAATTCATTATAACACTTAAAGTCAGGGCATTTAAAATATATATGATTAAATATGCTTAAAGCTCACTATGAATATATTTGAAGGATTTAATTATACATTAATAGGAGGTTTCTTCATAACCACACTTGATGTGAATTTCTCCATTATTGTTGTAGATGTCCTCTTGGTGTGTTTGTTTGCATCTTATTCCTAGTAGGTTCTTCAGAGATACTCTTACCATAACTTTCTAATTTCAATATTCCAGTACAAAGCCTGGCTCTAGCCTGAAAATGACCCCTTTTAATTGGTGGTGCCAAATATTAAGTTGAGGTAGAGGTGGGTTTCTACCAGTTCGGACTGGTTCTATAGAATAGGTAGTAAGCTGCTAGTGATGTCACAGAACTGGTTCTGGTCCGTGTATGCAGCCAATTTTTTGGTATTTTTTTTTAAATTCGTTTTTTTTTCCTTCTGCACATGTGCAGAAGCCACGTTTCCGACATTGCGCATGCGTCACCATCTTGTTTTCGGCCTCTTTTTTGGAGGGGGATTTTTTTGGGGATTTTTTGTACTGCGCATGCACATGTGTGTGAAGCACGTGCATGCGCATGTGTGTGAAGTACGTGCATGCGCATGTGTGTGAAGCACACGCATGCCCACAAGGTGCAGCCACACGGCGCAGGAGGCAGAGAACCGGTGATGAAGTAAGTTAGAACCCACCCCTGAGTTGAGGTCATGTAAATGTGAAAAATGCTTTCTTACATAGTCTTACATATACAATTGAATATACATCAGTTCATGAGAATCATGGGCTTCTAAATTGTATTGAAACAGAAAATATGTTTTTGTTATTATTGTTTTGGTTTCAGGTTGGGGAATGAGTAAGACATTTTTCTAAATTTTGTCTTAAAATTTACTATTTACTTTTAATATACAAAGTGCTGAAACTTACAAGACTGACTCTCATACAACATTTTCCAGATCAGAGACAGCAATGGAAAGCAATCAATAATACCTTTCTCTGGGGTACAGCTGAAATCCCTTTATCCCAGCAGTGATGATGTATTAGCATTTAAGCCTCTTTAACGTTTAGCACTTTGAAGTCTTCAAGGCAAATTTACATAGCATTATAGTAATTTATATAACTCACATTGATAATTAACTTTTTAGCCTACTTGGATTCTTAGAAACATTCTGTATAAACTATGTTCTTATAGGATATATTGGAATGTATTGTCCCAAAGGTGCTTTTTCAAAAGGCAACTGGACTTTGTTTTTCTTTGAAGACGTTTCACTTCTCATCCACAAAGGATGCTTCTTGGATGAACAGTGAAATATTTTCAAAGAAAAACATAGTCCAGTTGCCTTTTGAAAAGCACTTTTGGGACAACCATGACCTGGATGACTGAGAATCTCCAGACATTGGAGCGTATTATTTGCCTCTTATTCCATACCCCTTAATGTCACAGAACTATACTACAATAGGTTCACCTGATTTCTGGATTCCAAAACTGATAAGTTCTCTCTGAAATAAGATAAAGACAAACCCTTAGCTTTATACTCTTCCCATTAGGATTTCAACAGCCTTAGCAATACCATTGTTAGAAGAATTATCCTTCTGGGTTCAGTTCCAAGTGGGGGGAAAGACACTGGAGACATGGAAACTGCTTGGAAAGATGGTTTAATAGTGGACAGGAGCACATGGTTAAGTTCCTGAACAGAAAAAGGCAATCACATGCTTCAAGATGTTGAAGAATAAAAGAAGAAAAGAGACTGTTGCTGGGAGTCCCACCTCCGAGTTTCCTGTTATTGTATAAGAAATGCACTCTGATTGGCTGTCAGACTCCCATAGGGCAGGGGTCTTAGCTAACTTTGTAGGCTTTGGCCTGTGTCTTTTGCCTTTTGGCTGATGTAATTTTTCATGTGGTGAGTTTCTGTTTGCTAGATGAGTCTGCCTGAAGGGGGTAGATTTTTGCTATGTAGAATAGACTGTCCCAGGCTTTTAATGGTCCACTGACAAAGGTGGGGGAAATGAGTGAGTTTGTTTCATGCCTAAAAATAGGTTTCTCCATTTCTCATCCAGGGAAATATAATATTCTGCCTTTAATATTTTCTAAAATATTTCATTTTCTAGGAAAGGAGTGGGTATACTTCCTACACCATAAAGGTAATGCAATACATATTTGCCAACTTTATCTGTACTAGATGGTATGGTACCTTTATCAGACCTACCTAGTATGGTCTACATCAGATTTCAGAAGATCTTTCAGGGAACTAGAAAGAAATCATCACTAAGAATTCCAGTGTGTTGCTATGGGAGATTTATAGCTGTGCAGCAGCTTTGTGGGTCCCTTGCTTAATTTTATAATGCAGCTTCTCAACACTGAGTAACAGTTTTACTTTTTGTCCTGATTTACAACACCCTGTTCTTATTGTTTAAATTATTTAGGAGCTTTTTTTAGTCTTTAAAAACCATAAATACTATAGATCCAGCATCATAAATACTGCTAATTGATGCAGACTAACTACATGATAAAGAACTGTTCCATTAACTATAAAAGAAAGAAAGAACAATATTGTAGAGTTTTGGGTTCTCTCTGAGTTTGGTTGTTTGCTTGCAGTCATTTCATTATCTAACTAGGTAAATATCCTCAGTGATGTTACAGTGAAGATCATTGGTGATGTCTGCAAGCAACCAACCAACCTCAGAGAGCACCAAAGACTCCACAGTTCAACTCTGAGCTACATTTTTCTCTTCTGTTAGAAAGAACAATATTGCACCAACAGAAGAGAATATACATAGAGTTGAAATATGAAATCCCTGGAGTCCTATTGTATATAAACAGAAAGCAAACCCCACGTTCACTAGCACTGATGAAGTTAGCTAGTTGGGTAATGAAATATCTGCAAGCAAACAATAGGGCTTAGAGAGCACCAAGGACTCCACAGAATAATATTGCTTAGGAAAGAGTAATTAAAGAATAAAACTTATAATCTCTTGGTAATATTAAAATATTGCCTTCTCTTCCAGTGATTTACCAGTAATAAACCATGGATTTAGAGTGTCCCTGACACTCTAAAGTAATTATTTCTATTTCTTCTGTATTAATAGTCATTAGTGATGAAGTATACAACTAAATGAGTCTCAACTAGGTATTTAAATATGTGTGTTTTTAATGCTAATATAATACATGCACTAAACAAATATATATAGATGAGACTGAAAAGACCAATTTTTCTTTTTCCTTTAAGTTTGAACACCCTTTTTTCCCCTGGGTTTCCATTCTATTTTTAGTATGCAAGAAATAAATATATTCAACACTGGATTCAAATGCTAATACCTGAGAGAGAGCAATGAGAGAACACAGAGAAAGAGGATTTTATAATGGTAATGAGGCTGCAACTATCCCAACCCTTAACTATCACATTGAATGTCACTTAAATTCACAATGGAGTGGCTGTGGAGGACTGAAATGCAAATGCTAGCATTTGCTTCTTTTTTCCAAGTTTGGACATAGCCTTACCTCAGCCTAGTTAGCTTGTTCCTGGAGGCTGAGAATGTATAATCTCAGTTGTTGCCACTGACCAGCTGTAGTGATGTAGTGTTAGTCAGACCTACTGCCAAAGAGAAAAACCACCTGGGTTGGATGATGAAAAACAAAGAAGACAGAAAAAGAGGCAGCATAAAGAAAGGGGCTTACAAATTTAGAATAGGATGGGCCTAGGTACTCCATGAAATCTCCAATGATTTCCCTTGTCACTATGGGCAAGAGCAAAAAGGGGAAAAGCTTATTGGCCATCATTTGAACACAAGAAAAGGTTAGGAAGACCAACGTCTTAAGCAATAAATAAATAAGTGTCCTTTCCAACAATTAAATGAACCCTTTTGCATCTTGCTTCCAATTGTCAATCATAGTGTACTTTGACATATTCTTGCTATACCCATACACACATATGCACCTAGCCACACTCCCTTGTTTATATAAATAGCTTGGGTTTTGTTCGTTTGAAAAAGTAAATGCCTGACTATTACTATATTGAACAAATTTATCCCACACAGACATATGCCTTCCTTATCTCTGTTACCTTTCCATTTTTGTAAAAAACTATTTTGCTTCCTTGTATAATATTGTATTATGCTTCATGCATGTCAAATGGTAAATAACAGTTAAATATCACTAGAATAATGTGGTCTTCGTTATTTGCAGTCTCATCGTTTGTGGCTTTGTGTATCTGCAACTCAGGGACCACAAGTGGAAAAACATAAATGTTTTTGCACATCTGTATTTTTGGCTTTGTTTAATCTTTATGTCTGCACGGAATAACAGATTAATTTTTGCATATGTGTAAAGTACATTTATTAACACAGTGCAGTAAGCCATGGTGATGCAGTCATTAGAATGCAGTATTGCAGGCTGACTCTGCCCACTGCCAGGAGTTTTATCCTGACAGGGTTCAAGGTTGACTCAGCTTTCCATCCTTTCAAGGTCAGTAAAATGAGGGTCCAGATTGTTGGGGGCAATAAGCTCACATTGTAAACTTCCCAGAGAGTGCTTTAAAGTACTATGAAGCAGCATATGAGTCTAAGTGCTATTGCTTATCCACATTTCATTGCAGAAGTACCCTTGCTTTCTAGAGCACGTACTTTGGCTAATGATGGAAGGTGTCTTCCTGCTCATATCATCTGGTTCATATTGTTCCACATGGGTCTTTCACAATCTCAGAGAAGGATCTGTCAGTTGCAAGGCTGGACATTATGGCTGCCTGAAGGTTGGTTATGACTTTCTCAGGCCACACTTACTCATTTGAAGCTAGCACTAGCATCCACTTGCACAAATAAAATTACCACAAGTGTTCCTTGGGCAACACTAACATCCAAGGTTTCTCAGTTTTATCATGGAATGCTAATGCTGCCTGAGGGCCTCTCAGAGTGATCTCTTATTCATATAACTGGATACTAGCATTAGTAGCAGATTGCTTCTGGCGCCCTCTGATCACCATAAGCCATTTCATTCAAAATTAAGTCTAAATCTTTGCATTCCTGTGTGAATTCATCAATTCTACTCCACAGGAACAGATTAGCTTCACTCAATTTCCCCCTTTTCTCTTAGTCTCACATCAAACATCTATTCCATTTCTTGATTCATACACTTTGTCATTTTTTTAAAAAATCTTAATTTTTGGTTATAGGCTGCTTCAATAGCAGATGAATCTTAAGGGCATTCACTTCAGTAAATAAACAGAAATATATTAAAGCAACAATTAAGAATACCATGGTCAAAAACAAGTAATACCAATAATGTTCCATTAGTCTCACAAAGAAATAACACTTTCTGTAACAATCATCTGCTTAAGGGTGGAAACCAACCATTTGCTCAGTCCCCCAAGGCTTTCTGAAATAGCCGGGTATATGTCTTTTGATTGGAATTTTAATAAGGTTGATCCAACTAAGTTTTCTTGCATATCAAATTTCAAACTCTCATTTTATCATCATCATCAGATGTTCTCATAAGTAGTATCCTCTGTTCCTGTCCCATGCCTTAAAACATGGTTTTGGTCAATTAAGCCTTTCACATAATGCTCTTCAGTAATATAGAATAGAATAGAATTCTTTATTGGCCAAGTGTGATTAGACACACAAGGAATTTGTCTTTGGTGCATATGCTCTC
>JANHFT010005352.1:73684-86078 GCA_032467955.1 Pseudoxenodon macrops | reverse complement strand
TAATCCCCCCTCGCTTGCCCTCCCTCCAGCCCTCTTGGGAATTAGAATCGCCCACCTTGGGGGAGCGCGAAAAACAAGGCAGATTAGCTCACCGCCGGCAACAGCCCTCCACCACAGGCTGGAAACAATCAGCCGCGCCCCCTTACCCGCTCAAGGGCGCCAGTACAAAGGAGGCCCTCCCTTGCCGACAGTTACCGGCGTTCGCCGTGGCCGCCTAAACGCACCCACCCACACCGTTCGACGTTTTTCTTCCCACATAACGAATACTGAAGAAGTGCCTTACAAAACAGAAAATGTGAGAGAAATGTGCCCTTCGGACATCTGCCAGTGCCACGCCATAGCAAGGCGCGCTGTGGCTTGTCAACAGGCAAATCAGTGGACGGCTCACTTTAAAGTAAACGAGAGCGACGGAGAGGGAAGGAAAGCCCCTATCGGCTTTTCCACGCCCTTATCGCCTTCCTTCGCTTCTTTCAATCTTCGCTTGCTTGACCGACCTCCCCGCTGGGCTAAGATGGCGGCTGCTGTCAGGGCTATCGGGAGCTTGACTCGCTTCACGGCCGCTACCAAGTATTGCTCGACCCGGAGCAGCCTCTTAGGTGAGAAAGGCTGGAAGGGAAACCTTTAGGCGGTCGGTTAATTGAGAGGGAAGAGCACAGGCGTTTCATTTTGTAGGGCAAGGGAGGAAGGGGGCGTTTCTGGGTTTACTCATGGTCCAAACTGGCACCAGATTACGCTCTTCTTTCATGCTTACTTCTCTCCATTTAATGGGAAGTGGTCAAAAGAGATTATATTTAGACCACTTCACTCCATCGTACCTTTAATCTCGATCTTCTAGATCAGCCCTTTGAGCCTGGAAGCATCCTTGAAATATTTTTCAGACCTGCATATTTAGGCTCAATTATAAGCAGAACTTACAAAATTATTATAGCCGTTTCATACACTTCGTTCTCTAAATCCATTCTCCTTTCTTGCTGCTCCTCTGTTTCCACCTCCTCTCCCAAGGACCCTTTTGCAAAACTGGAGGCCTTGCAACATCAAACGCCCCTCCCCTTAATAGTTAGACTCCTCGACCTCTCCTGAATTCATGGCACCCGGTGCCAAATCCTCCAACATCACCACAGTTTTTCCTCCCCACATTCTTCCCCTCCACCCTTTATGGGTGGTTCCTGCTTCCCCAGATGCAGTTGTCAGTTGGGCACGTTTTCCTGCCCATTAGGGCTTGATTTTGGAGATCAGATGCAGGAAATTTTTGACATTTGTGGGTTGCATTTTTGAAGCTATTTTGGACCAGTTTTAACGTGGTGTAATATTTGGGGATTATATATCAAGCTGTCATATTTGCAGAATGCAGCTCAGAGACACAGATGACACTGGCTCACTGAGTTGGATCAGTCAGTCTAGTCATCTCCGGTTGGACTACCAGCTTCTCCTTTATCTAACCTCCCCCTCCTCTAAATATTTGGATTCCTCAACCTCTTGAACTTTTGGCACCCTGATGCTAAATACTACACACACACACACACACACACACTTTTCCTACTACCCTTTCCCCCCCACTTTGTGGATGTTTCCTTTTGCCACTGCTGTCCAGGCCAGGCCAGCCCCAGATCTCCTGCACCCACTCTGAGATGGAGCTCCCTGGGCTGATGCACCTGCAAAAAGAGAGGTGTGTTCCAATAAAGAAGTGTTGCAGGTGAGGAGTTGCAGGTGGGGGTGGCAGCAGCATGTCTTGTCTCTCTCCAAGTCTCTCGCCTCAGTTCATGGTTTGCTTGCCTCCTTTCTGGCACGTGTGCACACAATCCTTGCCCCACCCAGGTTTGACATACGCTCTGGTATGATTAACAATTTAAATGGAAGTTGTCTAGTACAGAACAGGGAAAGCTTAAACAATAGAGTAGATAAATTTACTTCCATAACTGAGAGTGAATCTGAATCTAGGTCTCCCTGTTCCAAGTCTTGCATGTTAAGCTCTGTGATAGTGGATAATATATGCAGCTCAGGATGGGGAAATTAAGATGAATCACTTAAGTGGTTAATGCAACATCCATAAATTTGGGATTCGGAATTTCCATCACTAAGCAATGTTATCATAAAGCACAATGTCACATGACTGAATCGTACACCAACAGCAGTCCTGGTTGTCACTAATCCCACTGTAATATGGTTGTTGTGGGAAGAGGTGTGAGTCTCAGGCAAGAAACATGGTGAGGATACCACAGGCAGGCCACTTATTACCAAATCATACTAAATCATGATCATGTGACCATGGGGTGATGGCTGGAACATTGAGGATCGATCATAAGTACCACTCATTCAGTGTTATAAATTGAAAAAATGTTTATAACCTGAGAACTACCTGTAGTTCAAGCAGATTCTTTATTTAACAGTTTCTAATTAACTAGAATAAGAAAAGTGCATAAATTATGTTTTCAAAGATTTTAGAAAAGGATTGTCAGGATGAGAATCTGGTTCTCAAATTTCAAAGAACGTAATGGTCATATTTTCTAATTTGTTGCGGCTCTGATTTTGTAATACAAATCATTTTGGTGGGGGGAAAAATAGTAGTTAAAACGAACTTGTAAAAAAACAGCTCCTATGCTTGACTTTTGATTGGATCCTATAGATAATGGAGAAGAATTACATCATGATTGACTTTGAAAAATTAGGTTACAGATATGGAGCTAGATTGTACCAGGTACGGTAGTGGTGCTGGTGCTTTTCCATTCCATCTCGATGACCATCCATGAGCTATTTCTAGGTGCTGTTACCCACATTTCAGAATTGGATTTGCTGTTCACACTGTTGTTCTATTGCAGCAGTAATCAACAACGGAGCTCACATTTTATTGATTGCTTCTTCACATTTTGTCCTACATCCCTCTTTTATGCCTGCAACCCATCAATCAAGCTATTTTTGCACATGGGTTTAATGTTTTTTCAGAGGTGTACTAGATTTGTGTTCATAAATAGCCTTATTGAGAAGTCACAAGCATGCGGTATTTTGCTCCTGTGACATATTAGTTGGACAGTTTGATAGATAAACAAGCTGTTCCATGTATCACCTAAGCTCATGCAACCCAACTCTTATTAGGTAGAACAGTTATGGTAATTGTTAATATCAAGCTTTGTGGGATGGGAAATACAGATGGGGGAATACTTCATTCACATTTTTAAACTATCCTTCATTTAAAAAAGGCAGCAACTATTAGTCAGCCTTCCTAGGACTCAGGAAGCATAGGACTCAGCAGTTTGAAGCAAATGATTTTCTTTTTTACCTTAAAAACTGGTAGATTATTGCCAGAAAATTGTGACTTGCACCAAGTTTATGTCTCCAGTCCTCTCTCTACATCTCTTCAGTTTTCTCAGAAAACCATGTGAGGTCTCAAGCAAGCAAAAAGTTGTCCACTCCTTTACTAATGCAGCACTTTATAATAGCATGCCATCATGGCTTTGTTAGTTAAGAGTCTGATAAATAAATCTTAATATGATATTGAAGATCTGAAAACAGGCCTAAGGAAAGAACGTTTTAGATCTTCCTTTCTCCAGACACCACATCATAAGAGCCTTTAAATATGTTTTTTCAATAAAGAAGCAAGATTCTGTTGTTCTGGTACAGTCAGTTGTACATTATATTCTATCGTTACTCAATTTAATTGGTTTTCAATTCATAATAGATTTGCCTGATCTCATATGACTCTAAAATTTGCATTGGTTTTGCTGTTAAAATTGTTTATATTTATTTGTTCTCTTTGATTGTAGTTGAAATGTGGAGGCACATTACAAATTGCTGTTGTTGTCAGTAGGTAAATTCTTGTATTTTCCTCAGAGAGAAACTACCTCTGAAAAACCTATCCTGTACATTTTATTACTCCAGAGTATATAATTTAAAATAATTACTCTACTGAATTTCTTTTAAATAGCCATGAAAGAAACATGCAGTATAAATGATTAGGACATTTTTATCTCCTTGTTATATTCTAAACAAGGAAAGGTTATGGAAAGAAAAAAGGGAGAAAGACTTGTTACCTAAAGATATCTAAGGCTATGCCATTGCATTAGATTTCATGATTGAACTATCACCTACAATATAGTTATTGGTTCGCTGCCATCTGATGGTAATAGATTACAAGAAATCTAGTTTAAGAAAGCAATTGCTGCCAATGTTCTTCCATATCTGTATAGAATTCTTTATTGGCCAAGTGTGATTAGACACACAAGGAATTTGTCTTTGGTGCATATGCTCTCAGTATACATAAAAATACAAGATACATTTGTCAATATAAAATGATTATATTGATTTTAGCCTTTGTCGGTAGCAGTGCATATACTGAATTCCCTTTTAATGATAAGGAACATATTGGTCAATTTGGGAGCATTTGGCTAATATACCACACATGAAATTCAAGCCCAGTTTTACTGATTGTGCTTACATGGTTCTATATAAGGTGAAATCTCTATATAAGAGGTTATTTTGAAAATGATTTTACTGCTGTCCTTTCAGTCATTATTGTAATATAAAGTCTACTACTCAGCTAATTGTAGAGTTAAATTTTACATGTTCATAGGGAAGTGTATTGAACACATTGATATCTAAAGGGATTTGAGAGGACATTTATAATAAATGTGATATAAACATATGCATTTGACTCATATTAGATCTGTTCCCTTCTCCAATCTGCTATTCACTCCTCTATTTCACACATGCTAATAAGATTGGTGGGTTTTCTCCATTCTTCAGCTTTTCAACCATCATAGTGAAATCTTAAAAGCTAGAACCTTCTATATTTGCTGCATCTAATATTTCAGATAGTTCCTTTCTCTGGAATTTGATTTCAGAACAATGAGTCACATTTCAAAAAATATATAGAGAATATTGTGCTAATAAATGTTGGCATGCAGTTTGACATTGTTCCATAAAGAAAACTATAGTTCTTAAGTTCACACAATGATTCATGTCTGCAGCCCTGGAAACATGAGGATAATTCTATTAAAAGCACAAATGAAGACAATGTTTGAGTGTCTTGTCATTTCAGGTACAAAGAAAACAAAATAGAATTGTTCTGAAATTTTGACCAGTTTGGTTTCAAACATGTATCAGAATATAAAGTAACATTTGGTAAATTGTCCTTCCATGATACAAAGGTTTTTTCAATATCATAAGCTTCTGTGGTAGTTTGAGTTGAGACTCTAAATAATATTTTAATTTCCAAGCCCTCATTTCATTTTCCATCAATTTTACTATTTGTTTTGAAGATGCAGCTTCAGAAAAGTTGACTTTTTGCATATGTTATTCCATTAACTACTAAAATAAATGAAAAATGTCTTGCTTTGTTCCCTACTTTTTCCAAATCAAAGACTAACATTTTTTACGGTTTCCGTGACAGAGCATTTTCCACATATGAGTAGAATGCTTCCCTGTTCTTTTTCTTCTGTCGTGAGGTAATAAAAAGCTCAGATACAGTGTTATCTTCCTTCTTTAATAAACTTTATTTATCCTTCTTTTCAGTTGTAGGTAGGATGTTACACTTCTGTCCAGGAATATATGCAACATTTTGAATTTTAATTATTTCATATTCAAAATATCTCATCTGGAGTCCATGTTGTCCCATTTTGAGTGCTAAACAGCTGTTCTGAGTGTGAAAGAAGATGGTCTGAGAAATAATGGGTAATACTCCAAGCCAAAGACAACAGATTCTTTAACTCAAATTGAGCTGTTTCATAGCATTCCTGAAATCAGAGTATTTCAAATTTAAAATGGTTTTAATTAGAAATTCCTTATATATTCTACATCTGTCTCTGGCTACTGTTGGCTATTTTGGTTTGCTCATTACCACCTGTGCTTTGCTAGATATAGGTTCCAATGAATTAACTGCAAGATTCCAGGTTGGGTTAGTTTCATATTTTAGTTTCAATCTTCATTTCTCTAATTTAAAACCGTCAGCAATTCATATGTATTCTTTTCTATTCATTTGATGACATGAAATTTATGTCAGAATAAATACCTTCCTCTTTTATGTACCACAAATAGTTTGACTATCTTTTCATTTCAGGCTTGTTCAATATTAATTTTATTCCTTGCTTCTTAGTGGCCATTTCACCATAATGTTTTCCAAAGTCCAAAATTAGGGAACATATTCAGTAAGAGTGAGAGTCCTCAGTATCCACAAGTTTCTGATCTTTGAAAGTATTTCCAAGAATTGCTACTAACGACATATTCTAGACTACCCATTGTGCACTTCTGAAACCCTGATAATATTTCACAAAATTGCCATTAATTATCTCAGTCAGGCTGTGTATGATTGGAGATGGGAAAAGGGGTTCAAAACAACAGTGGGGTTTTGATCATGTGACCTCATGATCAAAGCTCCACTCCTTCCAAGTGTGTCCACAATTTTGAAGGTTTTTTTTGTACCACTACCACTTCTTGCAAATGGCCCTGTATCTAAGAGGGAGTGACCTGAAGCTCTCAGATTAATTTCAACAGTTCTTGACTTGATTTCAAACCTTGTTTTGCAAATGTTCCTTGCAAAGTGCTAGTGAAGAAATTTCTGCCTCTTTCCTAATCTGTGGTTTGGAAGACGAAAAGGATGATACTGGACTTTGTGTCTGGCCTTCTCCTGCTGTAGCCCACCTATCATTTATTACAACACATTGTATCTGTAAGCATGCACTGTTTAATAGAAATAGGACTTTTCTATTTCTAGTGCAATTGAAACATGGCATACTAAGATTAATAATGTGGACAAGTAATTCTTGAAAGCTGATCTGATCTCCCTGAAGAATCTCTGATAAGCTTTCGGACAATTCCAAGTTCCATGGACGGTATAAGGAAAAAGATGTATCATAGAAGCAGAAAACTATTGAAATCGGTTGAATAAAAAAACCACTAAAATGAGTAATAGATGCCAGCAAAGGTTTTTTACAGTAGTCCTGTATGAGTACTTATACCAAGAAACATGTAAGAAGAAGTGCAAAAAGAAAAGTTCAGAAAGATCTTGTTGTGTTTACTGAAACTGAGACAATCATTTATAAGCATTTTTTACGGGTCACATACTAGGAAAATGGCATGGAGTCTCACAGCATCAAGGATTTTAATGGTTTATTACTGATGCTCTCTGAGGCATAACCAAGAACTAGCGTTGTGATGGAAATAGCCAGCTGTGAAGTTTTGCTGTAGAAAAAAAAATCATATCCCTTTCTGGTGGCTGTTTAACGTTTACCAATGGATACCATTAAAAAATTAAAAAGGCTGGTAGTTTGCTTGTTGCTTTTATGCTAGTTGAAGGATTCAATATGGTATTATTTTAGCTATACTTATCAGGGGATATAAATGAGATGAAATGAAATAAGGTTTCTGGACAGCTATAAAGGACATTTTGCATCAACAAAACTCTGGAAGAATCATTCCAAAGGAAATGTTTGAATAAGAGTAGGAACACTTACTGTAAGTTGAATTAGAGATCCCTGAAAATCTTTGTAGAAATTTGAAATGAATCAGAGATCCGATGGTTTTTCTGCTACTGTTAAGCTTGCTAAAGACGACACACAGTATTATAACTCTACCTCTATATATCGAGAGTGCACAAGGAAGATTTTGAAAGATGTGATGGTCTTTATTATTGATAAGTAGCTGGTCAATTTTATCATCTTATTAAATGCCAAAGGTTTGGAATGAATGAGGGGCAAAATACTAATGCTAAGCCTGCTTTGAACTTTTTTCACTCTCTCAGCCCTCAATTTCCTTAATGAAGCCCACATAAGCCTTAATTCTTCAGGGAGATCAGATCAGCTTTCAAGAATTACTTGTCCACATTATTAGCTCTTGTGCTAGTGGAATGTTATACTTGATACAGCATGTCTAGTGTGCATACGTGTATGTGTGAATGTGAGAGAGAAGACAGGCAGGATGGCCTTTTTTGCTATCTTGACCATTTAGCTTGAAAAAAATTTTTTTTTTGCTATCTTGACCATTGATCTTTTTTGCTATCTTGACTGTATACTTGCACAAGCCAAAAAGAGGGCTGTGAAAATATTTACAGACCCCTCACATCCTGGACATAAATTGTTTCAACTCCTATCCTCAAAACGACATCATAGGGCACTGCACACCAAGACAACTAGACACAAGAACAGTTTCCCCCCGAATGCCATCACTCTGCTTAACAACTAATTCCCACAACACTGTCAAATAATTTACTAAGACTCTATTACTATTATTCTTACTATCTTAGTATCTCTCTCTTCCCACTTATTACTATAACCATGTTGCTTGTATCTTTCAATTTATGCTGTTTTTATTTGTTTCTAGTATGATTTGATAGCTTATTAGTAAACTTAACTATCACTGTGTTGTATCTTTTTATTCTTGATAACTGTATTTTATTCTCCTTATGTACACTGAGAACATATACACCAAAGACAGATTCCTTGTGTGTTCAATCACAATTGGCCAATAAAGAATTCTATTTTGATACATACACCATAGAAACTGCTGCTTTCATGTTGATCTACTAATACAATTAATAATGCAGTTTAAGTCAGTTCTCAGCACTCTGAATGTTGCCCAGATAAGCTCTTGGGTCAATTATTCTTCATAATTAGGGAAGACTTATGTCTTCTAACAATGAGTGGATGAGTGCTATGCAATCACAAGAACTGCTTTATAAATGTTTATAGCAAAAATAGAGGAAGGCAAGGCTACAAATGTCAATTCCTCTCTGGTAGCTTCTTTATCTACAATATGACATAGTATCTTCCTCTGCAAAAAACTGCTTCTGCTTCTTGAGTTACTTAACAAACACAGAATATTGCTGTCTGTCCAAAACCTGACACAACTGAATTCTGTAATTGATAAGGAAATCCATTTACAAGAAAGGCCAAGCTTACCAATCAGCCATGGCAGATTTCCTGGAATCTATGAAACCCCAATCAACAGAGACAGCAAAGCTATAATGCCCCATAAGGCAAGTCAACAATTGTTCTTCCAATTCCTTGTTTTAGAAGAAGTCAAGCTTTACGAGTGTGATTTGTTAAGGTTGACATCCTTAACTAAAACTGCTATAAGGACATCCTGCTCATTAAGAAACCAAACTTCTAAACCAGTTATATCAATCCTGCCTGACATAGCACAGGGGTTAGTAACCTTAAACCCTCAAAGATCCACAAAGGTCATAACTGGAAGCCCCCCATTCAATTCTGGAGCTGACCCATAGTCCGGTTCCCCCATCACAGAATCTCCTCCTAGTGTGGTGTCTTTTTTCCTCTACCTATCCTAACCAAAAGCCCTATCAATTCTGGAGTTGACCGGAAAACCTGACCATTGTCATAGAGTCTCCTCCTGGCACACCATGCTTCCCCCCTCCCAACTAGAAGCTCCTCTCAAAATTGTGGTGCTGACCAATGACAGGGAACTGCAGCAGAGGGATGAAAGAGCCACATGCAGCTCCAGAGCTGTGGGTTGCTGACCCCTGACATAGCAGAAAGGGTAGTGATCAGTAATAGCAAATTACACCACCCTACAGGAACATATCAATTTTATTTTTCATTATTTCCCACATCCCAGGAAGGCAAACAAAAAAAGATTTTTTTTACGATCTCTTTGCAAAATAACTACTAAAAAAAATATTGAAAAAAACACACACTTTCAGTGGAAACTTGGCATTGACCTTGATAATAAACTCCTCTTAAAGTTTATTCTCCCAGCTATTTTCATCCTATTTTGCCAAAAATGAAAGAGCTGCATATGGATAAATCTTGTAGTGATTCAGATCAGATCAATTGACTCTTGATTTTCAAATCATAAATTCAAACTGACTCATGCCTCAAATTGGAATTGAACCACAATTGATTTATACTGCCCTAATGTATAGTTTCCACTTGAATTACCAAGTCTTTGGTTACCAGATCAGAACTCTGAGGTCATTCATATTCTAACAAGAATTCTTTAAATAGTAAAAGTTAGTAAAGAATCCGAATGAACTCTTGGCATTTTTATAGTGCAATAAAGGCTGACTTCTAAGCAGAAGTCTAGACCTGGAAAGTGACAGATGATAGGACACTGGGAATAAGATCTGATTTCATTACCTGGTTCAATGCATTCAGTCTGAGGTCCAAGAAATCTGGTATTACTTCCAAAAGTTTGCTCCACCTCTCCTTCCTGCACAAGGGTATTTCCAGGAATATACATAGCCACAGATGACCATTATGTTACTTGTACAAACTCCTTTTCACAGATGAATATTATGTTACTTGTTAACATAGTTGTTTTCATTGCCAAAGAAATACATTTAGCAGTAAATGTCATTTTATTCCTACGGCTATCCCACAGGTGCTTTTTCAAGAGGCAAAGAATTTAAATCCTTCCATTCTCCACCATCCAATCAGAGCTGATGAAGCTTCTTGGTTGAGAAGTTGAAATGTTTTCAAAGAAAAACAAGAAAGTCCAGTTGCCTCTTGAAAAAGCATCTTTGGTACAACCATGACTTGGATGATTGAGAATCTTCATAGACATCCCTGTGGTTACTATAGTGCTTTGTACAAGTTTAAACTATTAAGCTGCACATAAATAAAATATATATCTTATTAGTGTTGAACTTCTTGTCTGTTTTATTATAACATATGTATAACAAATCAGCAGTTATAAAACCATGGAATAAATGCAAGAAGAGTGATTGAAATATAGTTTTCTTATATTTCACAAGTGAAGTAAACTTTGTGTCCATTTAATAGCAAAAATACATTCACAGCTAGAAGTGTGATAAGATTGAAATTACTTAGTCACATCATTGCTTAAGTCTTTAGATTGGAGGTAATCAGTTCTTTTTTCTTGTCACTAGCTCAGAATTTATTGTCTGCTTCAGCTCTGATGACAGGAGGACTAATTTATTGCCTTTCCAGATTACATCAGCATGCAATTTTTCCTCTACTCTCTAGTTACTTCATATTTTATCTCTGATGCTTTGGAATCCACAAAAGAGTGCATTGTTTGACACTTATTTCTTTCTTATAATTGCAGTAATATCATTCAATTACATTAAGAGGAAATAGCTTTCAATTCTGCAGCAAAAAGGATATTTTAAAAATCCATTCCCCCTTTTGTGCTGGCTCTTCCTCTCAAACTATTAAATCATCATCATCATCATCAATCATCATCATCCCTATTTTTCTCTTCTGGATATTGACTCCAAACTCAGAACTGAATTGTGTTAATTTTCCTAGCTTTGAATGTATCTTGGCTATTGATTTCTTTTGTAGAGAAAAAGGATAGGCTCAGGAAATGTGTACATAAAACCGCAAGAGAGTAGTAATATTGAATGGCAAAGAGTACATCAGACAGCTTAGCTGAATACTTTTCCCAATATTTATTTTTCTTCATTTCTTTATTTTCAATATTAAAGTCACCCCAAAAGGTAACATTTGTCAAATTTAAAATATTGCCTCACAGATACTGGTTAGAATAAGCAGATTTTTGATGAAAATGGTGATGAAAATGGCCAACAAAAGTCTAACATAATAAGGCTGCTGTCCAAATACATGAGAATTTGGCTGTTGATGTTTAGATTATGGACTAAAAACAAAAATAACAAATAATCCTCTTTTTGGTCAGTAAAGAAATGAGTGCTGCGGTAATCAAACCAAGGTGTAATTCCAGTTGTATTTGTGCTGCTTCAGTTATTTTGGGACAATCTCACTGCTGTTTTTTAATGTGTTAGACAGGGCTATGAAGAGCTGGAAAGACAACTTAAAGAAGTCTTTAAGGAAAGAAGCAACATACTTCGCCAGCTGTCGAAGACATCCAAAGAGCTTGAGGGAATTAAAGTAAACCTTCAGGTCAGAATTTATGCTTTTCCTCCTCCTCTACTAGAGCTGTAAAATGCATTTGATATTAGCTCTGTGATATTATTTATTTGGCTCACATGAGGGTAAAATGTGGACATGGGATATGGACAAAAGATACAACTGCTTTTCCTGACTTTCCTCTTCACTGTGGGGTTCTTCTGAAGCATCAGTAGAAATGCCTGTATGATCTGTAATTCTGTTTTCTTGCGTGGACTTATGGCATGCAATCTTTTCTGATCATATTCAAGCAAGCAAAACTTGCTCATCCCCCTTCATACCTCTCTCCACAAGAGACAGAGGAGAAAAGAATTTTGAAAGGGAGCTTGCCTATTCATTCATATCAGCTCCCCTTTTTAACCCTTCTGTACAATTATGTAATATTTTAAAGTGAGTATTGACAGTCTTGAACATTGGGTGCTATCTAACAAAATGAATTTCAATGGTGAAAAAAGTAAGGTTTTACATTTAGGCAAAAACAAATATGCACAGGTACAGTATATGTGGTACCTTGCTCAATAGTAGTAACTGTGAGAGGGATCTTGGAGTCCTAGTGGACA
>JANHFT010005352.1:0-31052 GCA_032467955.1 Pseudoxenodon macrops | reverse complement strand
TGAAACAATCTATGTCCAGGATGCGAGGGGTCAGTAAATATTTTCACGGGCCTCTTTTTGACTCGTGCAGTGTACAGTGTACAGTAATAAAATTTGCATCAGGAAAGATGCAACCAGAGTCCTTCTGATTTTTGGCTACCAAAGAATAATATGGCTGTCTTTCTATAGTCCAGTATACAGAAAACTGAAGATTTAATATCTAATATTTCCAGTGGCAAAGATTTGGAAGCTGAAGATAGGAAGGATACTTGCACAAGGGAGACCCTGGAGAGCTAGGGCCAGATAATGTTAGACTAGCTGAATAAATAGATAGTATTCTCACACTGCAGTAAACTAAGTTTGCTTAACCATATGTTTATTGAATTAACTACAACTTCATGGTTTTGCACAGCATGCTAAACTATTAATCATGGTTTGAACCATAAAGCCTGGCTTCATAGCTCTTTAAATGAAAATGAAGCATCTTTGCTTTGACTCTATATTATTATAGAGACACAGTCAAAGTCTGACCGAGTATAAGGCAGATTCCTATTTTCCTGTAGATATTCATTGCTTTCCATTTAACTAGAATATTACATGCAGTATAATTCTCCCTACCTGTACTTTTCATATTACCTTCCTGCTTTGAAGATTTATCCATTAAAAGGAAGTTTAAAAAGAGAAACTTTTGCCTGAAGTGACTTTTGTAGTGTGTATTTTAAAATACTTTGTCGGCAATTTAATTACATAACCTGCAGTGTAGTGCCCTGGTGATGTGCAATGCCATGCAGGTAGTTAGGAGCTTTAAAATCCCTTATGTAAGGATCCTAGCAAAATGAGCAAAGCAATTGTAGAACAGGTACTCCTGAATTTAGTACTTTCCGCTTTAATGGTGGATAGAAGTAATTTTTAAAGTTCTTTCTTAATTTGAAATGAAGAGTTCTAGCCTTAGGGTAACCTTTCCACTGCAGCTTCTCTCCAGCTTGGTTTATAATTAATCACACTATTTTTTTTGAGATCCATCATGCCTATGACCTCTCTTTCCCTGGCTGACAAGCTAGAGCAATGGTTTTGCATCTCTAAAGTTGTGCTTAAAATGAAAATTACATTTGTGCCACATTCCCAGTTCTCTCCCCCCCCTATATTCTTTGCAGGGGTAGTTTCTGGAATTCCTTGCATCCTCAAATCTAAAAGAGCAAAAAACAGGTGGACAAATCACAAATCCAGTGTATGTGCTATCATACTTAACCAGAGGGGGGTATTTACTATTTAGTAATTTTGCAATACTTATAAAACTTTGTTGCTAGCTTGTTTCTTGAGGCTGCCTGCACAAAAGTCTAATATCAACCCATTAACCAAAAATGCCTGTGGCAAGACAGGATTGATAAGTATTAAGAAGCTTAGCAATTGTCTTATCGGAGCAGGGCAACCTTGGTACCTTCCAGTGGTTTTGAATTACAGCTTCCACAGTCTCCTGTTGCTTTCCATGCTTGTTGTAGCTGATGGGCATTAAAGTCTAAAACATTTGGATAGCAACCATTTCTTTCTATCCCAACTGGATATTGCTAACAAAATAATTTTGTTCTTTTTGATAATAAGTAGTAAAATAATTGGACTGCAAACTTTTCCAGAAGCTGCCTGGCATCCATGCACAACAGAATAAATGCCAATCATAAGCATAATCTGTCTAACATTCATCATTTCCTTCTCCTCTCCACCTCTAATGCCAAAAAGTGATGGCATTATTAACATTTTTATTATCATTTGTGAGATAAAGATCTTCTCAGCCTTTATTTAATCTTTAACAAGCTGGTGTATGGCAATCTAGAACTTATGTTTGTGGATTAATATTTTTAATCAATCTTTTAAAAAAAACAGTCCCAGGAAAATGAAAACAAGAATAAAAGGAATTTTTGAGAAATCTCGTATTCTGCTTAAAAGCAATGCTGAAATACCAATTTTTACAGGAGCCTTGATCAGGGACAAACTCAATTAGCACATGGCAAAATAACTTTCTGTTTCCCCCGAATGCTTTGAAGAAAAAAATGTTGTGATAGGAATATACACGCTGAGTTCTCTGTATTGTAATCCCCTGGTTACTCTTCATTGCCTCACAGTGGCACACACACCTGCAAAAAGCAGCTTGGAGCAATTTATCATTGCAGAAGGAGCCACTTTCACTGGGTAATAGACGAGAACAAGTTAAAATGTGTGTGAAACAAGATGCCGGATGCTGTCATTGCCCAGAAATTCGGCAAAAAGACACATGAGGGAAATTCAAATGTAAACAGTGCCTGGGAATTATTTCTTTTTCCATTGGCTCTATTTAGCTCATTTATTTGGATAAAGAAGTGCCTAATTTACAAATCAAACTTTCCATTAGGATATGGACTTAAATCTGTCTATTGAGTGCAATTAATATTCTGATTCAATTGGCAACATGTTTCCTGGGTATATATTTTGCAGAATGCTATTACTAGCTAGCAATAAATTTGTACTGATACTGCAGAGTCCTTAAGTAAAAGATCCAAACGCTTAGGGACCAGGTTTTCACATTGTTTACTGCTGGTTGATATTTCACATATTTCATTTAAAAATATGTTTGGAGGCAGTGTGAAAAGTAAAGGAGTTCCTCAGCACACATGCACACCGTGGTAATACTTTTTTTTCCCTAGAGAGAAAGATAGATTTAGTCCCTTTTAGGTTTTCTTTCTCAGAGGATCTATTGAAATACTTTTTGTCTCTTTTAAAAAAACCTTTCCATTATCAACATCTTTTATATAAAGCAAAGCAAAACAAAACAAACCCTTGCTCCCAACATTAGTCATATAGACAACAATTCAGTAATTCTGTTTGGGAAAAGTTACCTATGGAAATTTTATTCTAACATTCTTTTCCACCCCCCTCTCTCTCTCCCTCTCTCTCCCATCTCCTCTTCTCTCTATCTCATAGGGCATTTGTTTGTTATTCCAATGTGTATTATTGCATTTAAATTAAATCACATTTGCCAGTGGGTTGACCATTGTCCAACTTGAAGAGATCTTTCTTTAGCTCTTCACAATCATATCTGATTTTTACCACTCAGAATAATTTAGAATCTTCTGCAAATTGTGTAGCCCTAAGTCCTTAGCCTTTATGAATGTGATTAATGTATAAACCCAAAACAATCTTCCCTCTATTGAGAAAATTATCCTTTTTTAAAGAGAAGCAGTAAAAACACATGGCATCTTATCCACTGATTGTTCAATTTGTTCACTAGCTTTTGATAAGGAAGGTTATCCAAGACATTTTGAAAGTCCACGTATATAGTATTACCAGGATTACCTTTGTGTACGGTGCTTCTCAACCTCAGCAACCAGGGAATTCTGGACATTTAGTCTACTCATCTAAAAGTTCACTGAGGTTGAGAAACACTGGTTTAGTATGTTGTACTTTGGCACATATTTTAAGAGAGGTGCTGCACTGAATACTAAAAGGGAGTGTAGCTAATTAATACTGGCAATATTACAAAGTGCATAATCTTCTGTTGTATGTGACTTGCATGTAGAACTAAAAATGTCCTTTTCTCGAGGAAGAGTGTAAATTCTTGTTTATATTCAAAGAAACCAATGTTTAATTGGTTTAATTGGTTAAATTAGAATTTGGAGGGGAAAAAAACAACTTGATGACTTTCCCCTCCAGTTTCCCCATTTAAAGCTGATCTTTTTGAAAGGGCTTCTATCCTGGATCATTATGTCGCTCTCTGGATATTGCATTATTAGTACATTTGAACCAGAACAGGAATAAATGGGGAAATCTGAATTTGAATCTGAAAGGACTTTTGCAGTATACCTGTCAGTTTATTTGAAAGGATCAGCCTGCATTTGTAACATATGTTCAGCACATTAATGTCATAAATGTTAATAGTTTTTTTAATATAATATTCATTATGCAAGATCTCTATGGAATAGTATGATATTTAAAAATATATAAGATCCATTAGAAACCACTTTAGATTTTTTTTCAAACAAGGCTTCTTAGTACCCACATGCAATTAAATATAGATGGTAATGGGTTTCTGTATAACAACAAAGATAGAAAATGGAGGTATGAAAAAAATTAAGGAGTTTGGCATAACTATTGTTACAAGTATTTGGAAAATTTTCCATAGATGTTTTGATTCAAATGCCGTAAACTAAAAGTGTGTCTATTCCTTTTTTATAGGGGAACATTGTTAGTATATCATTGTATACTAATAAATATAATGAAGATTTCTAGTAGAGTGTATCTTGAAGATAAACCCAACAGATCTTTTGCATCATGTGCCAGTGGTTTTTGCATTGGCTTATGTGCTTATTTTATAAAATTTGAAAGGTAGTGGTCATGTGGAAAGATCTTTGTATGTTAATTCTCCAAGGTTATTGTGCATCAATGATATTGATGTAAAAATGTTGAAATATTCCTCAGAAGTTAAGTCTTTACGTAACAATTGCATTCCCTAGTCTTTACTGGAAGCCACATTCAGGAGCTACCGGTATATGAAACGGGCACATGATGGTAAGGAGAGCCATATATAAAGCTTATCCACAAGTAAATCTCATTAGTTTGAGATTCCTCATTGGTAAAGAAGTAATCAAATCCAGTCAACCATACTCCTGGGCATAGAGGTTCACTAGGTAACTTAGTCTCAGTGATTCTTTATCACTCAGCTCAAGTTTTATCCATAGGATTTTTCCCACTGAGGGAAAAATTGAAGAAAGGAATGTAGGCCATCTTGAACTTTCAGAGAAAAGGCAGGGTATATATATATAATAAATAAAGTAAGATAAAAGCAAAAATATCTTATGAAGAAAATATGGAGTTCCATTGGGTTCCTGAGTTATTATCTTCTTTTAACGACCTCATAATCCCTTGCGGGGTGGAGTCTGGGCAACTGAATGGAGCTAATAAAGTGTTTTTAGCTCGGATGCCCTTCCTGCCGGCAATGTGGAGTTTAGTTCAGCAGATATATTCTCATTGTGCCCAGAGAAAGAAATATCTGGCCTCTACCTAGGATCAAACTCACAGCCATTTGATTGTCAGGTGAGAGCTCTACCTCTAGGCCACTGCACCACTTCTTCTATTGGGTTCCTGAGTACTCCGATGAAATGGTAGATGATGTATCCTAGCCAGTGTGGGTTGTTTTGTGTAAAAGACTGAATGATAAAATTCCATCAATTGTGTTTTCAGCACATGGAGGTTGGGTGGTTGGGTGTGATCACATTATTTTGTATGTCTATAATAGAGTAGAGCACTAGTAACAACTCAATACGATGTGTGAAAAATAATGAAAATAATTTAGAAATTATTCAATGACATACTTATCAATCAATTTAGATCTTTTTTAAAAAAAGAAAACATCCTTTATTTTGAAGAATTAAGAATTAAAGTAAAAATTGAATGAGGATTAGGGTTTTGAAGAACGCGATGGGGCTACAAGCGTCAGGTAGGACGTGCATCTCGTGGTGGGGTGCAGTTAGGAGGTGGTAGGTGGGAGAGGGGATGGGGCGGGGCTGGATGCGAGACTCTCATCTTAGCAGCCTTTGGCTTTTCTCCGCTTCTCTCTTTCGGGCAGACTTTGCAAGGAAACTCCTTGCAATGTAAAGAAAAAGGTTTTGCACTCGTGAAAAAGTTTGCATTCCTTGCAAAGACTGCCCGAAAGAGAGAAGCGGAGAAAAGCCAGATGCTGCTAATGGTTTGGGCACAATTTGGGGGGTGACGGGATGGGATGGGCAGGCAGGGGGGGCTGGATGCGAGACACTCATCTTAGCAGCATCTAGCTTTTCTCCACTTCTCTCTTTTGGACAGGCTTTGCAAGGAAACTCCTCGCAATGTAAATAAAAACTTTTTGCGAGTTTCCTTGCAAAGCCTGCCCAAAAGAGAGAAGCCGAGAAAAGCCAGCCGCTGCTAAGATGAGCGTCTCGTGTCCAGCCCCGCCCCACCCCATCCCTTGTCCCATCTGCCACCCCCAAAGTGACACCCCACTGCGAGACGCGCATCCTATCTGACACTTGTAGCTCCATCACATTCCTCGCCTTTGTGTCCAGAGAAGCACATTGCAAAAGAAAACTTCTCACGAGTTTGAGATGTTTGATTGAACTTGTGAGAGGTTTTCTTTTGCAATGTGCTTCCCTGGACACAACAGTGATGAACTTGATGAGGCTGGAAAGGTAAGACATGTGTCTCGAGGCCCACCCACCCCTACCTGCCATCCCCAAATTGCTTTGTTAGATGGGTAGTGGCTAAGCAAGGGAGGACAAGCTAAGCTTCCCTTGCCATCTTCTCCCCCCCTCGCCAGGGATGGCAGGGGTCCTGCCCCTTGCTTAGCATCACTAAAGGGGGTGGGTGGTAACATGGCAAGAGGTGCCAGGTGGTTGCTCTCTTGCAAGTGGGGTGGGAGTTTGTAGGCAAGGGGGAATGGATGGAGGCGGGCGACCACCAAAAACACTGTGTGTGGGGGGGGAGAGAATAGAGAGGCAGCTCTGTAGCAGCTCAGTTGATCCACGGATCCAGTTTAAGGGGCCCAGCTACCCCTGGCTGACCGGGAAAGGGAAGGGCTGCCTGATATGCTGGCCACATCTACCCCCTCAGGAGGGATTATTTTCGGGGGAGTATATTTACGCCCACCCCAAAAAGCAGGCTTGGTCTTATTATCAGGACATGTCGTATTTTCGGGAAAACGCGGTATTATGCTTACTAGTTACTGAAAAATTGATTTCACATTACTAACATCAAAATATTTTTCTCCTTTTCTTAGAACAAAAGCCTGAAAAATAAACTCCTGTCAGGGAATAAGCTTTGTGGAATTCATGCAGAAGAGGTAAGAAAAAAATTATACAAAAAAGTGTTATTCTGACTATTATATGGACAGCTAAATTAAGCATTCTCCCTCAGCAAATTGCCCTGTGGATTCTGAACATTTTAGGAGCAATTCCATGGCATTCTGGTAGATCTGCTTGATAGCAAACAATGCATCTTACATTCCAAAAATTCACATTCATTCCAAGAGTGAGAGATTAACGGAGAAAAAATGGTGCCAACCAAGTTGATAGCCTACTACCGGGTTTCGCCAAAATTAAGACAGGGTCTTATTTTATTTTGACCCCCAAAATAAGTATTTGGCCTTATTTTTAGAATGGTCTTATTATTTTTGAGGTACAGGAGGCGGCAAACATGGTCACCTCATGGCTGCGGCTGTGTTTTGAGGAGGGCTTATTTTCAGGAGACGGCTTATTTTAGTGCATGCGCTCAAAAGCCTGATTAGGCTTATTATCCGGGGAGGTCTTATTTTTAGGGAAACAGGGTAGCAGCAAAAGAATCTGAGCAGGGTCTGAATTACTTTTTCCTAAACAATGTCTCCTTTTCTCAGTAAGCTATAATTCTGGATTTGGACTGCCTGGTCCCAATAAAATGGTTGATAGTTATATGCTATATGTTTATCTAATTGTGCTATTTAGCCCATTAGGGCCATGGGGTGGAAGTGGAGATAGAGTATGCTAGTATGTTTGGAAAATGGACCATTTCTTCTTGTATATTCCTGAATCCAGAACAAACAATTGAACTGTATACAAATTTTAATCACTTAGGAACAACTGCTGTTCTAAAAGTGATGACAGTTTAATTGAATGTCAAGAAGTTATTTTCTCACATTTTGGCTATGAAATAGATGTTAATCCCATTTGGATTCACTGGGTTGTTCCCATTAGTTTTATTTCCAGAGCTCTCACATCAAATCAATGCAAAGGTGAAAAACAGGAATTTCATGAAGGATTTGACCCACAGTGATAACAAAAGAAATCTATTGTTGTAAGTCACAAATTAATGAATGTAAAGAACCAGTTATGGCAACATAGGTTTTTAATATTCTTAATTGAAAGTAGTAGTATAGTAGTAGTATCCTGTTTTCCCCAAAATAAGCCCCCCATGAAAATAAGCCCTCCCCGAAAATATTTAAAAGCATGTGCAGCCAGTCCCTGCCATTTCCCCTGATTAGGATTAGGTAGACAGAGCTGAAAATCAGGCAAGAGGAGCCCCGTCTTGCTCCATGCAGCCCAAAATAATAAAACCTCCCTGAAAATAAGACCAAGCACTTATTTCCAGGTTCAAAAAAATATAAGACAGGGTCTTGTTGTCAGGAAAACATGGTAGTAGTAGTAGTACCAGTAGTTATAAGTCAGCTCTGCTCAGCTAAATCATTTGGGCATCAGCAGATAATTTTACAAATTTGATACGGAACTGAAATGAAGAAATATAAAAAGTGTTCAGTACTAAATTGTTTCTGCATCAGATTCAGTGCCTATATATGATTTTTCATAGTGTTAGGTAGTATCAAAATCATCTTATTTCTTTTTCATAATATTATGAAATTTATTTCCTTGTTTACTACCTTGCCCTTTGGAGTCACATTGGACAGCCTACACCTTGTGAACCATTTGTTATAGAGATAGCTGTTTTTTTCCCTTTTCCATGTTCACAATTATTTATGTATATGTTTATCATTCAT
This sequence comes from Pseudoxenodon macrops, assembly GCA_032467955.1. NCBI lineage: Eukaryota > Metazoa > Chordata > Lepidosauria > Squamata > Pseudoxenodontidae > Pseudoxenodon > Pseudoxenodon macrops. The sequence goes on along the minus strand of JANHFT010005352.1, from coordinate 22,552 downwards.
TTATAGACTTCTAGGCATCCATTTCTGTCTGACTTTGACAATAAGTTATTTAAAAAAATTAAACCCAGACACTGATCTTAGATCAGCAATTTTATCTAAAAACATGTAACCCTTTAAAAACGTGGGGAAATAGTATTTTCACAATTATAAAAAACACAATATATAATTTGAAATATCTAACTAACTATTAACTATTGTTATAAAGGGTTGCAAATCAACTTAATTTTTGTTTCCATGCAGAATAGACCTGATCTGTGTGATCACATAAATAATGCTGTTTCTTATTAAAAGAAAAGAGGACAGATACCTTCAACATTTCAAATAATTTAGTACCAGGTTTTAGGTAGAAAGCTTTGTGCTCGCTCAGGGCTAGTAGATGAAATGCATTTCAAATAGCCATTCCTGATCCTACTGCTATAGTTTTGCATAATCCTGCTATAATATATATAATAAAATGAAGAATAACTCTTTCCATATTACTATCTGAGATAATCGCAGTGACCTTGGATTATTTTCACATATTCATCCAATGTCATATGCTTGCTTGCAGTGTCTCCAGTATAACCAATGGGTTTGTGTCCTTAGTGTAATCAACTCTTGGATATTTAGACTGTGATTGACTGAACAGTTGACTTTAGCAATTAACTTTGGCTTTTGCATTGTCTCAGGATTGCTGATCTGGGGAAATGGTTAATGAACATGCTTCTATCTTTAGGAATTCTCCAGGGAATATATTATGATGGAATAGATTTGCACAAATAACTACTGGAGGCAATCCATCCTAGTTTATATTATGGGGGTTGCATTTCCCAAGCACACCTTTACTTATATTTGTTCTCATGTTTCATGTTTCAAAATATTATTCATCAGCTAAAGAATATTTTCATTTATGTCAATGGATTTCAAACTTTTTCACTTCAAGAAATAATTAATCCTGTTTACCTGCTTCTTCCTCTGCATTAAAAGATTCTATAAGTGAATTGAGTCATGTTCTAGAATATGCAGATTTCATGAAAGTTCTACTTTGCTATCACCTTGTCAATTGAAACTCTTCTCTATATTAATGTGCTACAGAAAAATATCAGGTCATCACAAAAGAGCTTTATTTAAGTACAGCTTGCTTAGTGGTATTTATTTTTAAAATAAAGTTACAAGTAAGCTTTCCAACATCTTAAGATTCTGTGGAAGTGCTTTGAAACATCTACTTCATACTATGAAGGCAATTAATTGCATATAATATATGACAATGCTAATAATTGGCATGGATTTATTAGACAACAGGCAATGATGGGTAATCATCAATACAAGACTTTCTATTTCAACAAATGCCAAAATTAAAGCAAAATTTTGTCAGACTAACCAGGTAAACTCACAAACCTTGCAACACAATAATAAATAAAGGTAAACCTGAGCATAAGGTATTACTTCAGCTTCAATTTAACTTTCTCGGTAGCTGTTCACATAAGGAATTCAGTTGTGCTTACATTGTTTTCTACAAACAAAGTTATAAGAACAAAACAAAATGACAAAAAACAACAAGGAATATCCATATGCTGCAAGGAAACAATTGTTTTCTGTAAACAATAATACAATTTGATCCAAATTTATTGCCACTACCATCCACCCATAATAATTGCCAGAAAAGAGAGGACATTTTCAGAGGCACTGTTTCAACCTAATCCAAAATAAATTATTGGAAAATGACATGCACATCTTTCTCTAGGAGGTAGGGGGCTTCTACTTTCCATTCTTAAAAGGTCAAATTAAATTGATTCCCAAAGCTGAACAACCATTAAACATAGTAACATAACTATGTAAATAAATGCTGATAGGAGTAGTTACAATCCCTTGGAGATGTTGTTCTGAAGCACCTCACTATTCTCTACTGGCAGAAGATAAATTGAGCATCTCATACAGCCCAGCCTGAATTGCTTAAAGCAGCTTATTTCCCTCAGGTGTACTGTAGGACTTTCATCTGTTACCCTTTTCAAAGTTATGTCTCAATCACTACTCTGCTTTATTTTTGTATGTTGAATGGGGAGAGATACCACCATCCCCAAATCACGGCAAACTTCCACTCAGTCATTTGTGGAATTTGCCCTTTCTACTTAAAACATAGATAGCAAGAAGTATTCAGCATTGCTTTTTATACCATTGAGCTTATTTGCATCATTGAAAATACTCTGTCCCCATGATGGTGAACCTATGGCACGCATGCCAGAAGTGGCATGTAGAGCCCTCTCTGTGGGCATTCTTGCTATCATCCCAGCTCAGCCAGCAGGTCATCAGGATTCTGTCATGCACATGCATGCCAGCCAACTGGTGGTCGGGTTTCTGGTACTCTGGAATGCATGCATGCATACACATGTGCATGTGCCTTCCGGTTTGGGCACTCTGTGCCAAAAAGGTTCGCCATCACTGCTCTACCCCATGCTCAAACTGATCCACTCTGAAATGGCTTTAAAACATCATGTCTGGATTGAGATACTTGAGAAAGGGCTTTCAAAGAGTTTAGTCCAGATTGCAAACTACCATGCCATCGCATTGAATAATTCTGCTGCTGCTGTGCCCACCTACCTTCCTGCTCCAGGAAAAGCCCTGCACACACACACAAAGTAAAATAACTTTCTGCACATTCTAGAAAAAGTGCAGAAAGAGCAACAAAGATGATTAGAGGGTTAGTGGCTAAAACATACGATGAAGGTTGCAGGAACTTGACAGGTCTAATCTAGCAAAGTGAAGGATAGCATTCTTCCAATATTTGAGGGGCTGTCAAAAAGAAGATTGGGACAGCCTTTTCTCCAAAGCACCTAAGGGCAAGACAAGAAGCAATGAATGGAAACTTATCAACGTATCCAGTGTAGAACTAAGAAGAAATTCACTAACAGTGACAACAATTAAATCAGTGAAAAGATTGCCTTCAAAAGTTGTCAGTGCACCACCACTGGAGGATTTTAGAAAAAAATTTGCACAGCCATAGTGAATGGTATAGAGCATGCTGCTTGAGTAGCAGGTTGGACTAGAAGACCTCCAAGGTCCCTTCCAACTCTGTTATTCTATTCTGTTAAGATAAAGAAATGAACATAGATACAGGCACAACATATTTTTTTGTGTGGAGGGAAGGTGTTCTCATTTAGTTGGTCTTGTAGTCATCATTATTTCAATCTCCATCACCCACTCCCAAACAGCCCAAATGTATGGAAGGTAGGAGTGAATGATTCTGTCTCAAGTGATTGGAAAAATGAAGAAATCAGATTTCTTAGTTTCATTTTTTTTTAATGGACAGAGAAAATAGGATGCTTACAAGTAACCAAAAAGAGGAGGATGAAATGGAGGAAGCTATTGGTATTGGCTATGTTTCATATCAGTACCTTTCTGTTAAACTATTGTAGCATGCAGAATAAAAGGCAGTTCTGAAAGGTAAAAGGGACAAGGTAAGCATTAACTCAGTTGAAGGGCCAGCTGAAATAGCCAATGAACTTCGACAAACTGAAGTCTATTGTCCAAACCGGAGAGGAAACTTGAGGATCATAAAATGGGAAAGTGTATCTTAAAAATTAAACAAGAAAAAATACATCAAGGTCATTTTCACAATGATTGAGGGATTACTAGATAGGTGACATTGTCTATTGTTGTCCCCCAAAAACAATTGCTGGCCAGTTCTGCTAAACAGAGCAACAAGGCAATCCATATCAGCATATTATAAGTACCAGTGCCTTATTGTTTTTCCTAATCAAAATTATGAAATATTTATACTGCCCTTTTCTTCTTTTTCTCCTTTGTTGTGTTGTCTGAATACATAAACCCATCCTTTCTCAATTTTCCTGTTCATATGGCCAACAAGATGAGATATTCTGGGACCTGTAGCCTTAACACTGCCCTGTTGTCCCACCAGTTCTTTTTTTCTTCTGTATGTTCTTTTACTTTTATGCCCAACACCTTTACTCTTTTTTTTAATAGATTTGTTTATGTTAAATGTTTTGAAATATACTGTATGTGTTTGTGTACACACATACATACATATTGCAGCATAAATCTGAATAAGTTAACACAATAGTTTAATTTAAATGATGGGTGGTAATTTGCCCTTTTTGCAAAATAAAGTAATAAAACTGCCCTTCTGATTATTCACTGTAGGTAGATTGTAGTTTTATCATGGAGACCTGAAGTGACAATTTCCTAGAATTGCTCACTGATCATCTTTCCAAGGGAAAATATATTTTATAAGAGAAGATGTGTTTAAAAATAAACCTGCCTGGCTGTGAGTTTTCTTGAGATAACAGGATCTGCAGTAGATTTCTCCTGCACAGCAGGAACTTGGTGCAACAGATGCATTTGGAATCTAATGATAAAAAAGCACTGTATGAGCTATATATTTCAAACAGCTTGAGTAACTTCAAAGTAGTGACATTATGCTGAATTTTAATCATGAGTTAAAATACTTCAAATATTGACCTATCAATAGAAATGGCAAGAAATGTCATCTAGCCAGAGGTGATTATGTATATAGGATACTGAAGAAGAAACAGATTTTGGTGCTAGAGCACATAGTTTGTATGAGAGTTGGTGTATAGAGATTAGATACATAGCTAGCTAACTAGCTAGCTAGAATATTATGCAAAGTTTTTTATAAGCACGTTTCAAATGACAAGGTGCGTATTTGCTAAAACCTTATGACAGCAACTAGTTTTGATTAAATATCTTACTGGGCTGATAGCCTTCAATGTGGCCACAGGAACATCCTGTTTACATGAATTAAAAATTCAAAATATATTTTGGATGCTTCTTGTGAATTGTTGGCATCTATCCTACATTACATACTAATTGGGTGATATGCAGTGACAGAAAACATACAAGCAATAAATCCTTGCCAGAAGTATCATCTGTTTCTTTTTCTAATACATTTGGAACTATAATTTGCAAGGGGACTTTATATTTTTCCCTCCCACTCTTTCTGTTCCTTCAATTCAGTTTTGCTTCCTAGCAACTACATGAACACACCTATGCACTCTTTTGACAATAATAGTAGTAGTAGTAGTACAATTGCCTCCTTCCTAGGGCTGACAGAGAAAGTGATTGGCTCAAGGTCACCCAGCTGCTTTTGTGCTAAAGCAGTATTAGAATTCTTGGTTACCCATCATCTCTAACCAATACACTAAATCAGCTTACTATAATTATATATCAATACCTTCTTGAAACATAGTGTGTTGAAAAGGCTTTCAATGCTTCCTGTATCTGCTTAAGAATGATTTTAATACTTCCTTTTTATTATTTTGGTTTTTTTCCATATTATTTAGTCAAAGTCTAGGATTTTATATTGGCCATCCAATTTGTGAATAATGTTTTGTAAAATTCATAAAACAGGAACAAATGATGAAGGACTAGGAAGTTGCCTAGATTTGGATAAATTAGGAAGGGAGGACAATGACTGAAAACTAGGAAGCAAAAAAAATAGTTCCAAGTCCAGTGAATAGCAATGTTCATTAAACTAATTTAGGGTCATTAAACTAAGAAAGGGTTAACAGCTGCATTTTATAAACCTGGTTGAGTTCGGTTGTATTGAAATTATTTCATTAATGAGCCTTGATCCATAAAGAGACTTCCTTCATTGGCATTTGATATTCCATTGCCTCATTTATTTGCTATTAAAAGTAAAGACAGTAAAATATTTTAAAGAGCTGCTTTTGGAGTATTGCTTCAAGACTTTGTCCACTAGTAAGTGAATAATTTTGAGTTTAGTTTTGTTTAATTAAGTTTGGGGTTTTGTTCCAAAATTGGAGAAAATCATTCTTGTGTGACAATTGATTGGTGCTGAGCACTCAGCAATATTAGCACATTTTGATTCTTTTATTTTTTATTTAATGATATCTGGCTGCTCTCTGGAATATAGCAGTTTGCATTACTTCATTGTTTTAAAATGTGGTAGCCTGAGTCAACCAAGTGTGGGAGCTGTTCCTGTGGCCTAAACTGAATAAGTTTCTGTGCTTCTTCACAAATCTTATCCTGATGAAAATAAGTGCAGCTACTAGTCCCCAGCAGAAGATTCTTCTAGCTACCTCCAGGAGATGAAGGACACAGGAGAGAAAGTGAGAGCCTCTTTATATGAGCTTCCCTTCCCATATATGACTTATGTTCTAGCCCAGGTATTCTAGTTTCTAGTCATTTATTATATCCATGGGATATTGGGATTATTTTCTGTCCTGAATTTTGTGTGTGTGTGGGGTGTACCCAGTGGTGGGATTCAAATAAGTTAACAATCAGTTCTCTGCCCTAATGATTTCTTCCAACAACAAGTTCACCAAACTGCTCAGAAAGTTAACAATTGGTTCTCCCGAAGTGGCTGAACTGACTGAATCCCACCACTGTGTATACCCCAAAAATGTAATAATTCAGCAGCTCCCTCCTCTCTGCAAAATCTCAGGATACATTTTCCTATTGCCTGAACTTTATATTTAAAACTCTGTAAATGAAGCAGCATTACATTACTTAAAAGATTAATATATTATCCTTTGCTTACAGTCAAAAAAGATTCAAGCCCAACTGAAGGAGCTTCGCTATGGGAAAAAGGATTTGATATTTAAGGTGAGTTTCTCACTTGAACTGGCAATGATATTTGCTTAAAGACAGTACAACATTAATCTAATCTGTCCAAATGGTTTTATTCCTCTAACACCAATGGAAGAAAATCACAAAAATGTCAACATACATATTTAAAGGGATTTGGGGGAGAAAAATGAAAGGTAAATTTGATTTCCATGGTACATTATCCAAATACTCCTGTATTTCTACTTTTTTTAATGGAGAAAATGCTCTCAGAAGACAATGTTTCCTAAGAAAAATCAAGCAGTTCTAAAACTTTGAAAATACTGTTTATTTCACATGTAAATATCTCAAAACTTCTTCAAGGAGGAATATTTTAATTAATTTTTTTAAATTAAGGTTGTACCATCTCATAAAACTTTTCTTTTTCCTGTCTCATTTTTAGATTGCTTCTATATATAATTTTGATTTAATCTTTGCACCATGGATGCTTTATTTTATACCATAATGTTTTAGATTTGTATTTACTACTAAAAGTGCATGATTGTCATGGTATAAATGTAAACATTATTACACTATTGTAAAATACTGTAAGATGATGTCCTACGAAACAGAACATCTTGTATGCTATTTTTTTTTAAAGTAGCTATAATAATTGAAAACTGACACAGGACAAATATGACTTTTTTGTTTGTTTCCTTCCAACCCTTACTGTCTGTACAGAATACATATCTTAATGCACTCTGAAAACGATTTTTATTTTATGGAAGCAGTCCACTGAACTATGCGAGGGAAAAAGTTTAGCATGCTTGTTAAAATTAATAGACTAAAATTTTTGTCTTTTTTTCTCTTGGAAGAGAAAATGTGTATAAACATTTAACTAGTGTCTTTCTTTTAAAAGTGAAGTCAGAACATACATCTTTTGGTTTGCTTTTTAATTAGAATACCAGATAAGGATCAAGAAATAAGCTCCATGTCTCATATATCCTAATTCCACTTGTCCTCTAACCTCGCTAAAATAATGCATTTCTTTTAAGGCATTATTTTGGACAAAGAAAAGAACCCCAATAACTGTCAAGAGTGCTGGATGGCCTGCAGATTAAATGATCCATTCTAGAGGCCTTTGAACCTGCAATATGATTCTGGCATCCAAATGTCTGTGATGTGTCAGTCTCTGTGTGTATAAGTTAGCATTCAGTTGTCATCAGGGAAACCAAGAACAGAATTACGGTAGTCTAAAAGTCCTTTGTGTTTACATTCAGCATTCACTGAGGAGAAAGGCTCTTAGAGACGGATTCAATCTTGATACACTCAACCCTTTTTCAGTATTCCCCTTGGTAATTTAGGTGAATTTTCTAAATATTTGGTTGCATGAAGATACAAATACATAACTATAGTAATGTGTGGTGATGTTATTCCCTTACGTTTTGTCTGTTAAAGATCCACTGATATGCATTACTGTTAATATGCAGGAGATGGAAATGCCTTCCTATTTATTTTTACAAGTTAAAAGCTTATAAAGGAGGAGATTGATCCTTATTGGAATAGCTAATGCAGAAGAAGAAAAGTTTTCTTTTCTAAGTGCTGTCAAAACCAATACCACCAGTGCCACCACAGAGCAAATTAAGGGACTATTAACTCTTAGTTCCAATGTATAACATTGGAATTATTTTCATCGTATTTCATAAGATAGCTTTAAAAGGATGTAATACAAGATTTATTGTATCAGTTGTGGTGGATGTACTACTGGTTTAAGAAATGTAGCCAGCATACATTTTAAATCTTTGTCAGATACTTGGCAGAATTGTAGCCTGGCTTCTGTCATCTTAATGTCCATTAGCTTGGTGCTGTGTGCAACTAATTTTAGCAGATAACCAAAGCGTTGTAACAGTATACCGTAAATGTTTATTGTAAATGACTATGATCAACATATTTATTTTTTTAAAGGCAAATCTTTTTTTTTTTTGTAACCAATCAATTTGTTATACCTGTTAAGTTCAGTTGGAAATATTCTTAAATACCATGGCTGAAATCTAAAGAATTGTGAGTGGAGTACTCTCCTTTCCAGATACTCTCCTATCTTTGTATCGACTGAAGAAAGTATCTAGAAAAGTGTAGGACTCCCCATAGCTCTGTGTAATTAGCACAGGATTACAGCAAACAAGGGATAAATAAATAAAACAAGCCCTATTTCCCTGTCTTTAAGTTTCTACCCAAAGCAGAAAAGACATGGAATGCAGAGAGGGAGTTGATAAATAAATTATTATATTTTGTAAAGGGAATAAAAAATAAGGAGAATGTAATAAAACACTATTTGCATAACAGTGAAACAGTACAGCACTAACAGTTCATTCTGAAATTGCATGTATGAGATTGAAAGGTGCAGTACTCATTTATTTGAAACTTCAAGCTCCAAATCTTAGCAGATGGATATATCTCTCTGAAGTAATTTGTCAATAGTTGACCTGGTACAAAGTTCCTACCACCACACAAACATACTTTCTATGCAGAAGTGTAAAGACTAGGAGTGTAAATAGAGCTTTCCACTCCTTTGATAACTGGTTTGAACTTGAGGTGGAGGACCTAGTGCAGTGTAGATTAGTCGTTGATGAACCAAATAGGACCTTAAGTACCTGAAGACTATATTTGCCTTTACAGTATAGGGATAACAAAAAACACAGATTGAATGAGTCTAAGAATCAGAGCCTGAGTGAGGTGACCCAGAGGATAGCATTTAAAAATACATTATATTATCAAATATTATATGTGATATTATATAAAATATTAGCATCTTATATTAAAAGCTATGAGCAGATACATAATTAATGAAAATTACATTCCATGTGATAGTAATTTAATCTAAAAAGAGAATTGAATTGGTTTTAAATGAAAATGAAGCAAGAACAAAATTAGGAGATCTAGTTCTGCAAGAATGTTTCAGTGGAGAACATTTTAATAAAATGCTGATACAGCTGCTCTGGTTTGAAATATTTACCGTACCTAGATTTTTTCCCCAGCAACATCCATATTTGCAATCTTAAGGTTGCATATTGTAAGCATATTTAGACAGTCATCTCCAATCATTTTAATTCAGTGATATCTTGGTACTCATCAACAATTGGTTTCGGGAGGCATGATGAGTAACAAAAATGATAACAAAAATATTTTTTCCCCATAAGGAATAATGTAGTGAGTCACAAAGCAGCTGATACCAACAGGTTCTAGCTTGTGCATTGAGTATCAAACAAATGATGGGTACCGGGACAAAATTTTCACATCAAAATGTGTTGAGTGCCAAATTCAATGAGTTTCAAAGCAGGTGAGCACCCAGGTACTACTGTACTGATGTGAGAAAATATCTGTATCTCTGAACATGCATTATTGACAATTATAAGTTGTAATTTTTTTTATGATTTCTTTCATGATATACTAATTTTCTGCTTTAGAAAGCCCAAAAACCTTTAAGGAACCCAAAGTTTTCCAAGAATATTGAAAATATGTACTGTCCTCAGAATAATTGACAGCTGTACTGTCCTCAGAATAATTCTGGTTTTTTTTCGCCTGAGCTCTCTAAAAAAATGTTGAAGTAAATGCATGTTGGGTAAAGATCTCTACAGCTCTTCTTAAATATTCTTGAAAATATTGGGCTTTTAAGAAGAGACCAAACTTCTCAAACAGTGTACCTCTACCACTCTTATTTACATTACTTTGAGGAACTTTCCTAAATTTGTTTATAAAGAAATAGGAAAGGAAGATTGACAGAATAAAGTCCATTACAAACCAAGCTTAATTCTGATAATGGCTTTTCAAACTAGATGAATATGCATTTTTTAAAATTTGAAATGTACCTACATCACTACATGAAATCACCAGTCTGCTACATTCAACTTATTTTGTTTGAAGAGCATTTTGAATAACAGTTTTGTTTATTAACCAGTTTTATAAAAACAAAAGAAGCTTTTTGTTATAACATTAAAAATGTCTGCGAGGCTACCCTGCTGGAAAAAATCTTCTGAAATAGAATTGCTGCTCAATACTGTCCAATACTGCCAAGATATTGCAATACACAAATGCTACCCTTACCCATGGGAAAAATTGTGAAAACTGAAGGAATCAAAATATTCCATGGAAATAACATCAAGAAATAACATGGAAATAACACCAACATCAAGAAATAATAACATGGAAACAACATCAACATCAAGAAATAATATCAAGATGAAGACAATTACTACAAATGTGGACATCCTTCAAGCTGACATTACACATGCTGAAGTCAAGATGCTTAATATCAGTTTGAAGGATGTCCAGGAATTTGTAGTAATTGTCCTCATCCAGATTCTTGATGTTATTTTCATGGACAGCAACACTTGAGCCAGCATAACCCAGAAAGCACTATGTTTAACTTGGAGCAGGAAAGTATGAACAGAAGGCATACTTGCTAGGGGCAGGATATGAGTAGAAAATAACAACATCTATACCTGCTGCCTAGAATGGTTGATAGTTATGGCATGTCAACCTGGCAGTGGAGATGTTTCCTCAATCAAGGCAAACAACCCCTGATTATGTCTGAACTGAACTGGGTTACTGCTGAATTTAGTCTCAGCTGAAACTTGTGACTGGGTTCACAATTGGTTAAGAATTGTTAATATGAATATATTATCTTACTTATTAATATTTCTCCTCTAACTGCTAATGACATTCCTTTGGTATACATCATGTAAAATAAAACGAAGTGGCTACTCTTATTTATTTCTCCATCCTTTGATAGTCTACAAAGTGCTTTATTAATATTATCCATTACAAGTGTGCACAATTCCTTGATACTATTGACAAACCTAATTTACAGAAAGAAATATCATTTAAAGCAAACTAGTACAAAAAGGTAATAAAGTTCCTTTCTGTGCCAAGCTTTTATTTAATGCACCAATTTTGTTACTTCTTTCTCTGCTTCTTGCATAGCTAATAAATGGTTTGGATCCCAAGAGATTATCAATGCAAATTCTGAAAGAAGTTAACTTACAGGTAGCCCTGACTGCATCCACTCCATAGGATTTGTGGTAATACAACTGAGTTGCTACAAACCACTTTCTCCTTTTCTCACAATATCCATCTAGCCTCTCAAAAAATCTGCTGAATGGGATAGATTTGAGTATAGTAAAATAAAGATAATTACTTAAATTAAGCAAGAAATATACCTTCTCATAGTAAGCAGAGAATGAAAATTTCATACTCCAAATTATGTAGTTTGAAGCATCTTTAAGATTTAAAACACTTTTTTTTTCATTCAGTGAAGATTGTACTGACAATACTGTGTATGTCATGTCTAAATAAATACAACGTTCAGTGCTCATAGTTTAACTTAGAACTAATTATGCAAAGAATGCCTCTTAGTTTAATTAATTTCTGGTGAAATAAAAAAAAAACGAAAATAATCACTTGAAGCAAACATTGACTGTATACAGAGCCAAACTAAAAGAATATCATGCCTCATGCAGCAATTTCCATTATTATCCTTCCAAATACCCAATCTTCTTTAGTTTCTGGATCTTACATTTAGGAAGTATTAAAAATACTTTGAATAATTAATTCCTTATTTTACATTTTAAAAATCTGAGCACTTGCTTGGGAACATTTTGCTGAAAAATATAAACATTGGTTATCTTCTAATAGTGTGGCAGGTAGAAGTAAGGTTATCTGAGAATTTGCTTTTGTTCAAAAGGGTTGGAAGCTACAGATAACACAAAGAGCAACAAGGGTTTTAGAAAGACATACCATTTAGTATCTTCTTCTTTAATTTATTCAAGCTAGAGTTTATGCCCCCCTGGCAAAGGCTACTGCTAGAAAAGATGCCTTGCATATGTCATTCCCCAGATGGATTCATAAGACTCTGCCACACATGAATAAACAATAATTGAGGATAGATGTACCTCAAAGTTGAAATGTTGGCTTTTTGATATTTCCTGTTTCCTGCTTATTTGTCTGTTAGCTGCTAGGGAGGATGTGTGTGGGGAGTTTGTTTCCCTCTTGACTCTTTAGGTAAACCCCACCTATATACTATATAAAATATGGTAATAAAATATATTTAGGTAAACCCCACCTATTATCATAAAAATATTAACAAATAAATCATTTGGTTGCAGCAGGATAAAAGTATAATTAATAAATACATGATAAATATCTGAAAAAGGGGAAAAAATTGAATCTGAAAACAGCCCTGAAAAAGCAATAGAACAAATTACAATTTTTAAGATTAATTTTACAGATTTTAGATCCCTAATCTAAAATATCAAACTAAAATGTATCAGTGATAATGTTTGTTCAGATAACCAGGATCAAATGAAGTAATGAATTATGGCCCGCCAAGCACTTTACTGTGTCAGTCAGGAGCATTTTATCTCTGAGTCCTTCAAAAAATTTATATCATCAAATCATCATTTGTTTAGAAATCAATAAAATATTTGTATTTCAGAGGGGAAAACTGATATTTCTAAACATTTACATTCTAGTACCCAATATTAATAAAAACCATTAATTTTCACTGTAGTGGCACTTTACAATTATCAACTTGGACAAATTGGACTAAACCAGACATTATTTTTCTTGTATTATTTGATATGTTTGGGTTTCTGGCTAATAAAGAGGCAAATCCATTCATTGTATTAATTATGTACAGTGCAACTAACACTCTTTTTATTTACTCTAGATTAAGCCTATAATTCTCATCTAAAATTGGAAGTATTTTGCCAGTTTGACAAAACATAGCCATCAGCTTCTGTTTGGCTCTGTCAAAGTTCAGACGTAAAATGGGTTAGACCTGGTTAGTACTAACTCACCTACTAGTACTAGAAATATGAAATCAGCAAATGCCAATGTAGATTAGGAAAGAGGAAAAAATCCAGCAGGAGGTAACAGCAAGCTATATTCACACTGTGCCAAGAAAAGCACATGGATGTGTTCCCAGGTGTCAAATTCAACTCAAAGGAGATCTGCCTTCACAAATCTATCCCAATTTTTCTGTTTGCTTCCCTTATATTCAGAGGGAGGAAGAGTTCCACAATGGTGGAATAGAGAAAGAGGAAGGTTTCAAACATCTATCTTTTTTTTCTTGTGATGGGAAGAGGAAAAATATTTATTTATGCAATCATTTCTATACCTCATTTCCAATGACTCGACATTTATAATAATAGTAATATAATCAAAACCAAAATCCAATGTATGATAAATTTCTTTAGCTAACAGTAACCATAGTCCTACTTAATTTATGTGTTTAACTGTATTGTAATATCATTCCATTATATTCTAAAGCAGGAAGATGAATTGGAAGATCTAAAATTGATACTAGCCTTACTAAAATGCCATCATAAATTGACTCCCAGAGACCCTCATTACCAAGTCTGCCATTTGTTGATGGAGAAGCATTCTTGGTTACCTGGCAGCTTGCTTGCTTGTTATGTATTATATTATATATATAGTATTATATGTTTGTCATTTGTTTATTTATTATTTATTTATTTAATATCCTACTTTTATCATCTGTACAAATAACTCACAGCAGCAAACATATCCAACACACCTTTCTCTACTTATTTTCTCTACTACAACAACCTTATGTTTTTATATTTAGTTTATGTGCAAAATCAAACTGTTTGCCATATAATTTTTTTTTGTTTTAGCATTTCAGTGAATGTCCACACATGGGGATCAAGTTCATCCTTCATTTATTCATTTTTTAATCCCCATATTCATTTATTAAAATGGTTCCAAAATGAAATGTTATTTTACTCCTCTAAGCGTTATCTTTCCCTTTATCAGTAATTAAATTAAAAAGGACTAAATTCAAGATTTGGTTCAACCCCATTTGCTGAAGCGCCATTCAAAATATAGTCGTTCTGTTAGAAAAATGTCTTATATTTAAAAGATAACTTAATTGCCTTATCCTTATTACCAACACCTTTCTCTTCAACCTCTATGATCTATATTGTGGTTAAATTTTAAAATGGAGAATTTTTGGGGCACAGATTTATCTGCTTTTTTAAAAAAAAAGTGACATTACGTGCCATTTATGTGTATAATGCTATTTACAAATCTATCCTCATTATTGGTATTTACATAATATAAGCCTATCATCATTACTGCTATTAACATATTACAATTATGTCATTATTACTGCTAGTCTGGAGTGAGTTTGTGTGGTGCTACTTCAAGCATTTTTATCCAAGAGATAAGGTCAGATATATGCTTAAAAAGAATTATTTATCTCACTGCAAATACAAATAAAGAAGGGAACAAAAATCTGTGAACAAAACATAGCAAGTGAAATGAGGTTATTATGTCAGTTCACTGCACTAACACTATTTTAAAAATTTATAGAGTGTTTGGATGTAAAGAAAGAGAAAGTGAATATTTCCCCCTAGTGATAGAAATTTCATAGTGGTGAGTTTGTTGAAGATGAGAAAAAGATATAGAAACTCCTGGCTAAATCCAATATGTTATGTTAATAACAAGAGATGTAAGCCTGGAGACAAGGATCTAAAGCATATTATATTTTTATAGCCAAACTACTGTTAGCATATTGTTTGCCAGAGTAAATACTGAAAGCTATTTAGTTCAAAATGGATATGGATATGTTGTGAAGTCATCTGAAATGGGAGCTGCTTTTTGCAGACTATGTCCTTAGCAGTGCATCTCTTTTGCAAACTTTCTCTTTTTCATCAAGAATGATTTATCTAGAAAAAAATAATATCTTGGCTTAGAATTTTACAAGTTGAACCGGGAAATCATCTGTCAGGACAAAAATTGATATTTCCGTCAAGATGGAATTGAAATGTTCATTTCTTCAAGAAATCAAAGAGATTCTTGAAGCTTGAGATAAAACATGATAATCTACAGTTTACACTTTTAATACAGTTCCTAAGACCTGGCATTGATATACTATAGTGACTATCAGTTAATTATTTGAAGGCAGAATGTTCACTCACCCACTTCTGTTCAAAGTTTTTACTGGTAATCTAGCTTTAGATTACATGGCCAAAGGAAGACACAGCTCCTTTACTCTTCTGGTCTGTACAAAAGAGACAATTATTATTGGATGAATAGGTCAAAATACAGTATAAATAATTTGATTACAGTAATAGGTTTCAAGTTGTCATTATATTTGTTATTCTAAAGATACATAATAATTGGGCAAGTAATTTACAAAGATACAAACAAGCTATTGCAAGACTTGATGGACTGATTCAAAAAACTTCATTAAATCTGATTTGGCCCATAGATAAAAATGCCATCTGTAATCTTTTTCATTACAGTAAGTGTTGTTTCATGATATGACATAGGTGTTGGTGTGTGTATGACTGTGTGTATATTCATATATACCTGTATGTGTATACTGTATGATCTGCTGAATTTCCCCTTCATCTATCAACTTTATAACACATTTTGTGCAATAGATAAACTGAATGAAACTGAGTGAATGGAAGCTCAGGGTGAAAATAATTAAGAGGAACTACTGCTCTTATGTGTCAGGTATTTTAAAAATATGATAGGAATCTGTCTCATCACCTTACAATCAAAAGTAGAATCTTTGTTTAAAGAAAGTCTCTGTTGCTAAATCCAAAACATAAAGGGAATTTTTGGGAATCATCAAACCTTGATATTTTAATTATTTATTATTAATTTATTTATTTATTAGTTTGTTAAACATGTACAAGATAGCAGGTATAAATATGAACATGGACATGAATGAAGGAAATGAATATAAATAAATGGGGACAGTAGGACAGGGACAGTAGGCATGCTGGTGAGCTTATGCACGCCCTCTTTACATCCACGGTAGACAGTTTAAGGTTGAAGCTGTGAGGGTTTGAGGATGTAACAATAGAATCAGATAGAGCATTCCAGGCATTGACAACTCTGTTGCTGAAGCCATATTTTCTGCAATCGAGTTTGGAGCGATTTACCTTGAGTTTGTATCAATTGTTTGCCCGTGTATTATTGAGGTTGAAGCTGAAGAACTTATTGACAGATAAGACATTTTTGTGCAGACAATTTTGTGTACTATGCACACCATAGGAGGCACAGTTCCAGATGGTCCAAGATATAAAGCTTTGGAAATATCTCCTGAAACAGCCTTTAATGTAGCCTGATTAATTACAACTCATAGCATTTCCCTTACATCATAAGCAACAAAAATAGTAACAAGGCTGAGCAGAAGCCAAGATTTACTTAGGTCTTGCTTAGGAGCACAAAACAAGAATCAATGTACATTTTAAATCAGAGAGCTGTGGGTATCTGAGGATCAAGAAACCCATAGATTATTTAATTTGTGACAAGCAGGATCTCATTTTGATTTTGAGTGACTTTTTGTTTGGGCAGTTCTGGGCTAGTTCATAATCTTTCCAAAGATTTTCAGCAGTTCATAACCTTTCCTTAATAGAGAAATGCAGAATCCAAATTTTATAACAACAGTATAAGAAACAGGATACCCTGGCTTACACAACACATAATATTTATCTAGTTAAGGGAAAAGTCTGATATTTTATTGAATTGTATATAAATAATTTAAAATCATCAAAGGAAGAGAAAAACATAAATGTAGAAGTGTATATGTTCTATAAAACGTATGTTTGCTGAGTAAAAAATGTTGGAGAAATTTCAATCAAGGAAACAAGAAACGAAGCTGAGTTTAACCAAATTATTGTATTCTCTTTATCTCCTAAAAATAATTCAGCTGGTCTTTAACGTATGACCATTCATTTAATGACAATTCAAAGTTATAACAACCTTGAAAAAGTGACTTATGACCTGTATGCACACAGACATTGCATCACTTTTGCGGTTATACAATTACAGTTCAGGCACTTGCAGCCATCTTGCATTTACATCAGTTGCAGCATCCTGTGGTCTGCAGAGGTGGGTTCCTGCCGGTTCAGACCAGTTCGCTAGAACTGGTAGCGGTAATTTCCAACCGCTCGCTGAACCAACAGTGACGGCCAGCTGGAGCTTGAAATCTGTCCACTGGAACGAAATTTAATCAAAAATAATCTTCTGCACATGCACAAAGCTTCCTTTGCATGCGTAGATGATTTTAACCCAGAGCAACGGGGGCACGTGTACAAGCATAGTGTGCACACATGCACAAAACATGCACTTCCAGCGTGACCCCAAACCGGTAGGGAAGGTAAGTAAAACCCACTCTTGGTCACATGACCACAATTTCCCACCTGTTTTGCTGATTTCCAGCAAAAAAGGATCTCATTGGGGAAGCTAGATTTGTTTAACAACTGTGGTAAAAATTGTCATGAAATCGGTTCCAACTTGACTTAAAAGCAATTCTGGTTCCAACTGTAGTTGTAAATCAAGAATAATCTGAATTACAAAAATACCTCAACTCTCTTATGACAACAATAGGAGCTGTGTGTAGCACAAAGGATAAACAAAAGTAAACTTCCCCATGTTTTATTGTAATAACATACACATATCAGTTTAAGATCCAAAAATGATCGATTCAAGGAATCCAATGTAAAAATAGAATGCAATAGGAATATGTCTATATGAAATAATTCTTACATAAAGTTATGTGAAATGATTTTGATATATTTGGGAAGGCTGATCGTAGATCTGTGCTTTGTCAGAAAGAAGAGTTATTTTTTTGTACATGGAGTAATGACGGGTTATCAAATAAGTGCATTTACTTCAGGGATTTGAGAATGGGGTGCTAACCTCAAACACATCAAACAGATGTGTACAACACATGTACCAGCTGTGTCTTAATGCTTTTAAAAGACTATTGTTTCAGATCTTGTCTTGAGGAACAAATTAATGACACAAAAACTGTATGCTTAATGGACTGTAGTAAAAAAACCACCATATATATTTACTCTTGATGTGCGGGTTTTTGTTATTTTTTTTGCATGCTCATTATATACAGTGAGGCTCATTAATTCTAAATTCCCCAGCACAAGAGGAAAAAAAACCTTTGATGTGGGTTTGATTGTTGTTGCAATATATATGGTGTATCTAATCCATTTGGATAAGCACATTTGCATGAAAGCAGCCTTCTGAACACATGTAAGATGTGGGCTGAAGAAGCATTGCAAGGCTTTTTATAATGCAAATTATTTTTAAAGCTCACTTAAAGCTGGTCCAGGACATTTTTAGGCAGATCATCATTTTGTTTTTAATTTTCTCTTTAAAATGTTCTATATTTAACTGAGACCTTGTTACATTTTAAAAATATATAGAATCATGCTTAATGACAATAAAAGGATTCAAAATATGAACAAAACTTTCCTTACAATTTGTTAGGATTTTAGTATTCAAAATATCAGAATCGGACATAATCCACTTCATAAACATCTTGTAACCAATAGCTTTAATTTCTTGTGCACTTCTAAATTGTCAGCCTTCGCCCGCTCCCAATATATTTTTAAAACTTTATTTCAAAGAAGGATATCTAATAACTACTGTTCCTTTGTGTAAAAGTATTGATTATTCACTCTGATCCTGGGAGTTTAGTCTTTAGTCAAAATGTATATGCAAAACACCATTTCATTCAACAACTAAGGAGGACAATCGGTAGCAATACCTTTTGATACCATTCTGTAATAGCATAGTTTTGCGATAGTGGCAAATATCTGTAGCTCGGGTATAGGGTGATGGTGGAGGTTCATTCTTCCAATTGTGAGTTGGTAACATTTTGTTACCAGGCTAAATAATATCTTCAGGGGAATTTAGAGGATATCAGTGTCAATATTCTTCTGCTTATAAAACTTTAATAGCATAATAATAGCATAAAAATAATAGCATAGTTTTCCTATTAGTAACCAGTGGGAGCCTGCCCATTTTTATTGCAGGATGTTAAGTATGCATTTATTAGAGAGCCAGTTGGTATAATAATTAACGTGCTGGACTAGATATAAGGAGAACATAAGTTTTAGTTCTCCCATAGACATGATTATGGGCCATTCAACCACTCTTAGCCCAGCAGCCACACAAATGGGAGAAACTCAAATGGGAACTGTACTCACCAAAAAGCTATGTTTCAGAATAACAAAACCTCCTAATCCATCTTCCTCTCAAAAAACAACCCCCCCAAAAAAACAAAAATAAATGAAAAAAACCCTCGAAAACAAAACCTGCAGAAGGGGAATATTTTAGTTCAGATTTACAAATCTGTTTGATGTTTAGTCATGCCAACCACATGATCACGGAGACGTCTTCAGACAGCACTGGCCCTTCGGCTTTGAAACGGAGATGAACACCGCCCCCTAGAGTTGGGGATGACTAGCACATATGTGCAAGGGGAGCATTTACCTTTTTACTGGTAGAAAGTTCCTCTAACTAATTTGTTCTATTTTATTTTATACACATAATAATTTAAAAGAGAGTCAGTATCCTGGATTGGGTTTGAGTTGGGTACATCCAAGTTCAAGGCCTCTTTTGACCACAGAACTTGGCTCATTCGCTTTGGTCCAGCCAATCTTTTCCATTTGCTTTTTCGTGACACTGAATTTAGGAAAGACTTTCATGCAAACTGCTTTATAGTAATCCTTAAGAGAAAGGGTGCTTTAAATTTTTTAACAAAAGAAGACAATAAATAAAATTACTGACATCAAATATAAATTGGATTCTAGAAAATGGAATGGAATGTAGGAAGGGAAAGGGTGAGGGAAAGAAGAAGGGGAGAGGTCTATTGATACAGAAGAGTTTGTTTTCATTCAGAATGGAGAGTTAAAGTACTAATAATTTGTATGTTTGAAAAAGTTAGTGTTAAATTTACAATTCATTTACAATATTCATGCCAATAAACATATAAGAACCCCTGCAAAACTTATCTCTATCAGAAAGTTGAAATCACATCTTTGTAGTTAACGTCCTTACTTTAGGGACTTCTCCTCCCCTCCTCCTTCTTTATCAGCTTTTAAAAATAGCTGGAATTTCAGACTCAGCTTCCAAAGGTAATGCTGGTTCTCAGTATTTGAGTAACAGTACTGTACATTTACACATTCTCACTAAGGGAAAAGAGAAAAACCAAAAGTAGAATCATTATTTCTACTTATTTCTGCCACATTCAAATATTAAGGCTTACTTTAACAACACTCAGAGACATGAATCATTATAGTACTATTTTACTATTTTATTTGATGGTGTAATTAAGCCACAGAAAGCAAAAAAATCTGACTGTAGAAAGCTGGTTACATTATTTTATTATAACCAAGGATATAATATTTAAACTTATTTTTTTCATTTTAAAAAGGTCAAAATAGTCTATTCAATGGTTTTTATTTCTTTTAACTCTTGCTTGCTTCTTGCTTCTGTCCCTTTCCTATTTTTGGACTGCATTCTTTGAGAAGATATTCATAAGCCCATAAATAGGCTTATGATAGGGATAGGGTATAGAAGTGTGAGTATTTATTGTACTTATTTATTTAATTTATATAGTCACTCGTCTTATATTTGTGACTCTGGATGGCTCATATTTAAAACAAAAATAATAGTCAAAACACAGAATAAAACAACCACACGAACAATAAAGAAGATAAAAACAAGTAAAAACATAAAATGCAATCACTGGGGAAGCTCAATAATTCAAGAACAGTATAGCCAATTTATGGGTTCCGTGTCACTCTCTGATCATCAGGCCAGAGACAAAGCCAGATCTTCTGGCCTTTCTGGAAATCCATCAAAATTGGGGTCCAGTCTGGCATGGGGGAAGGAGAATGATGTTTTATAAAGTGGGTGCAATAACAGTAAAAGACCTCCTCCCGGGTCCCATGTCTAGTGGACTGAACCTTACAATCTTCTTTTCTAGGACCTGGTGGACAGAAAATGTCACTTGAGAGACACAATCTCTCAACCTATCCATACGTAGCCCATTTTTCAATAATATTGCTTTCAAAATAATTTAAATTAGATGCACCATGTTTAAATCTTCCACTGCAAATGAATAAACATTGCAAATGCCTGTAGCATCTGCTAAAAGGGCAATTGCTATCTTAGGATACATTAACAAGAGCACAACATCTAGAAGTAAATGTTCCAATATCGCCTCTGCTTGATTAGGCTCTATTTGGAATACTGTATCTGGGCACCAGAGTTCAAAAAGCCCATTGCAAATTGAAATGAAATCAGAGAAGGGCTACCAAAAGGGTAAGAGGTCTGGAAAACAAACTTAAACAGCCCAAAGCATATCTACCTTAGCAAACAACATTCAGATAAGCGAGGGTGGGGGGAGAGGGAAGCAATACCCTAGTCAAATAACCTACAAGGAAAAAACTATACTCCAAACAAGACTGGTGGGGCAAGTTGCTAAAGGTATAAACAATCAGAAAACTTCACTTTCTCATGCAGTGTTGAGGTTATCTGGCCTGATAATTAAATGTCTGTAGGAAAACAACCAAGGTCAAAGAATAATAATCCAATAGAACTAAGTTGGTGAATTAAAACTATGAGAAAGTATGTTAAGGCTAGTCATTAGGAAGAAGTTCCTGACTATATGACTTGTGACACAGTAGATTAAGCCATTGATTGAAAGGTGGATGTGATATTATGGGAAGAATAATGGTAGTCCTTAATTAACATCCACTCATTTAGCAACCATGCAAAATTATGATCAAACAAATGAGATTTACTACTGATTGCTGCAGTGAGTCTTTGATCACATAATCCTGATCTGAGCACTTAGTGAGTGGCTCACAATTAGGGCATGAAGTATCTGATGGTCACATGACTATCATTTGTATCCTTAACTGTTGGTTTTGACAGCAATAGCAATTGTCCAAATCCCCAGGCCTTGTGAACACAGAAGCAGCCATGTTCTGGAACATTGGAGATAGGTTTATTCAAGCCTGAGGCCTGGCACAACTGTGTATGGAGTAGCAGTTCATTTGCAAAGTCAGCGCTGGGAACTACCACCTCCTAGTGCTCTATATAGGTTTATTTATTTTATTTATTTATTAAATTTTTATACCGCCCTTCTCTCAAGAGACTCAGGGCGGTGTACAGCCAGCAA
>JANHFT010005351.1:80955-91432 GCA_032467955.1 Pseudoxenodon macrops | reverse complement strand
TGCACAGGCCACTGGCGAATCACCACACCAGCCTCCTCACTGTCTGAATCAGCTACCAGCTGCACAGGCCGCTGGCAGGCCACAACAAGGTGCTTCATATATTTTAGAAAGGACTTGCTAGCTTTATGTAAAACACTGACTCTGCAACATGGACAGTAAAACAAAGAGGAATTATGAGAGTCTTCCCATCCTTAAATGTGAACTCTAGTTTTTTCTTTATGAATATTATTGGGTATATTTAAAAAAAAGCAATATAATAACCCTTCTGACGTTAAATGAAAGGATTATCTGACCTGTAGCTTAAGCCTTCATATTAATTTCTAAGCCTGTAACCCAACACCAATCCAAAATTGGACAGAATAATTAAACAGGGTTTTTGAGTAAGGGCAGGAAGATATGCTACCATGTCTATTCTCAATAAATAAAAAAGCATCTGCTTGATACGTACTAATTTGAGATAGTTATATCTCAATGTGGTGGCTTCTAATGATGTGATGGCTAATGACTAAGTCATTAGTTTTAACTGTTCAGTCATGTCTTGGTAACTTTATAAGCGAGTGCTGTCCATGCTACCCGGTCAACCAGCTTCTTTCAGTTGTTGGATGTTCATCTTTGTATCAGCATTGATAGTATGAAAGCCAGCAAGTTCTTTGCTTGCCCCTTCCTTCTTCACCCACTAACCATTCCCAATATTATTGACTTCCCTAATGAATTTGCATACATAACATGGCCAAAGCAAAACAGATGTAGTCTTATGATTTTGGCTTTTATTGATGTTATAGGACTCAGCATATCTCTGCAGGTTTTCCTGGCTGTCCATGGTATACGCAATGATTTATGCCACCACAACAGTTCAGAGATATCAATTCTTCTTTGATCAGCCATTCTTAGGGTCCAACTCTCACACCCATATATCATTATAAGGAAGACTATTGCTCTAACTCGGATGCTTTATGTATTTATATCAATATCTCTGCTTTTTCAGACCTTATTCATGTCAATCATTGCAGTGTGGCCTAAGGTTATCCTGCATTTGATTTCTGATGTAGAACTGTCGTCCTGAATAATTTTTGATCCAAGGAAGATAAATTCTCAAACTACATCAGTTTCCTTCTTGTAGTCATAGCTGAGGCTTAAATATTTCCAAATGGGTTTTTTCTCACTGATTTATCTGACACTGAATATTAGTGGTTAATTAAGTCCAAAATCTATGTAGAAACCCCTTCACCTGAAAAAGATTTACTACCTAGTATAAGAGAAATGTTATTCCAAATATATTTGCACTGGAGAAAGAGAGAAGTTAAAAAGCTGGCCTGTAGCACTAAATTAGCATTCTCCAACCTGGGTACCTCCATAAATGTAGCGCAACTTCCAAAATTCTTAAGCTTCTGGTATTTGGGGTTCATACAAGGGCTATGCAAGCCAGAAAAGACTATACTAAACCATTGCTAGATAGCCTTGTGCACAATTCATGTAGCAGCTATTTTTCAAAAGGCAGTCCTCTTTACAGTTATGTTTGGGATGCATGTGTAAATCAACCACTGTCATATCATTAAAGAATGCTTGGGTTTACTATGCTTTCTAGTAGCTTTCAGAGAGGAAAAATATTCATGTTATTTGAGTGTCTCTTTCCTATTAGGCACACAGATATCTCTGATGAGTGCCTTGTAGAAAATTCATTAGAAACTATGATAAGGTGTGATATGGCATACGATGACATATGTCATAAATTCAATTTTCCAATTATTTTTACTAATTTTTTTGCAATTTATATCACACTTTATAAGACACTGAAGCACTAGTTTGGTAAGCATTACAGTATTTTATCCTCAATAAGAAAATCAATACATTTATTTTACTTTTTTTGAGAATATTTAAACTTAATTTAAAAATGCAATATATTACCAAGTCTCACATAAAACATAATAATAACATAAAAATGAAGCTTCTGAGAGTTAGAATTCAAAGCATCTAGAGGGCAGGTGTGAATGATATAGTGTCCCCTTTTCCCCATTTTGTCTCTCCAAAATCCATTTAGGAATACCTAAAACCCATGCAAGTCTAGAGTTCCATGGTGCCCTTAAAACATTGACAAATTACACAGAATTCGGCTGATTATTCTTGTGTGGCAAAGGGAGCTATGTGGTGTAAAATAGGAGCATCCATGCTCTACAAAACTTAATGCACTGATTTTACTTCTCAAAAGCCTCCAGGTCCAACAGATTGTGGACATTCATTAGTGAAAGAACCATGTCAAAATGCTTGTGGTCCTGTTCTCTGTAGCTTCCAGATAGGAGAGAACCAGGGATTGACACTATAACAGGATACCCATCTTTGATGTAGAGCTTTACCATTGGTGGATCCCACCCTGTAGAAAACTGTGCCCCTAAAGATTTGTAAGGTCTCACGGTTTAGAGATATACAATGTATTCATGAATTCCTCCTGCCTCTGGAAATTAGAATTAAATCTGTGTGTCATCCAATATTGATGGCAATGTAATTCAGATGTCTGGATGGTTTATAAAGCAGTTTATGTAGTTATAAAAGAACCTGGGGAACAGAAAGGACTCATGTGTAGGTCAAAGGCTAAGAGAAAGAACAAGACCTCAGCTTCACTGACAGAGTACATTCTAGAAAACATCAAAGCAAGAACACAGTTTTATCTCTACAGCCCATCCTGGCAAGGTAGCTAAAAAAAAAAGACTGTAGTTTGTTAAAAACTGCAGAAAGGTATAAGAGAGCCAATGGCATTGCACACATTCCAGGTAATTATCCAACATAAGTTCTAAGGTTATTTTCATTTTATAACTAAGTCTGAGTCTAGACTGGAATGGAAATAGATAATCAATTTAACCTGAAAATGCCCAGTATTGAAATGCTGTCATCCTTCCTATCTATTACCTTGCATAGAAAGGGATAACCTAATTATTGTCCATAATGTTTGAGTACAATATTGTTTCCCATTAAGAAGGGACTGTTCTTTATCTCAAGAAATACTTGGTAGTCTATCCTGCTGGCTTTGATCTTGACTGGGTTAAAATACCTTCAGTTATAATTTCTTGTTAAAAGGACTATACTGTTACAAAGAACGAGTTATTTATTTCTTTAGAATTTGGCTTGCTAGAGTGTTTTACTTCTTCATCAGTATTTGCAGTCACTGTCTCACATAAATATACATTGACAAATAAAAACGCTCCCTCCTCCCTCCATTTTGTTCTGTGCTGTGGGGAATATTTGGCCTGGATTCCTTTACTTATCTTTGCCTTTTAATGTATTCCATTCAGGCTCAGAAATGTGTGTTTTTCACATTGCCGAGTTAATTTTTTTGTAATCATACCGAATGAGGGTTAGGACTGAATTTTGGAAAACATCTTGTTCTATGCTAAAATCATTTTGCAGGCAGTCCTGTGGGTAAAAATATTTGTACTGCGGTCTAGTGCTTGGATAGTTTTCTTGGCAAGAAACTAAGACCCACAACTTTCTACTTCAGACTGTTATTAATGTAGGTTAGAGATGCATGCTTGAGTTTGACAGAGTTTCCATTATCCCTTACAAAAAGAAATGGAGAAATGCTAATATGTTATGTTTTTATACCTATTCCCGTAAATGTTACGTTATCACATGAAAACTGCCAGGAACTTACAGGTTGAGGGGGAAGAATTACATATAAAAATTTAGGAGCTAGAAGTTAAAAACAAAAAAACACAATAAATTGAGTTTTATACTTATGAAGACAGAAGGACATTAGGGAACAGGTATTTGTATCTTTATATGTAATACAATTACATTTTATAAATAATAAAAACATATGATTATACGCAATCATACAAATACAAAAAAAATAATATTATAATGGTATTTAATAATCATGAACTAAAGTAGTGATGGCGAACCTATGGCACGTGGAGCCTTATCAGTGGGCACATGAGCTCAGGTTGTTGGTGGGTGGGGAAGGCCCGTTTTTTGCTCTCCCCAGGCTCTAGAGCCTTTCTAGGAGCCTGGGGAGGATGAAAACAGCCTTCCCCACCCTCCTGGAAGCCCCATGGAGGCCGGAAATGGCCCATTTGCCAACTTCTGGTTGGACCGGAAGTCCCATTTTTTTGCTCTCCCCGGGCTTCAGAGCCTTTCTAGGAACCTGGGGAGGGTGAAAACGACCTTCCAACCCACTCTGGAGGGCCTCTGGGGGAGTGGGGAAGGCCGCTTTCACCCTCCCCAGACTCCTAGAAAGGCTCTGGAGCTGGGGAGAGCAAAAAACGGGCCTATCGGGCCCTCCATGCCATCGCATGGCAGGAAGGGGTGGTAACCTGTGCATGCATGTGGGGCACATGGAATTATGTGTGTGGGTGCGCATGTGTGAGACCCCCCCCATGCTCCCCACGCTTTTGGCATGTAATGGCAAAAAGCTTTGCCATCACTGAACTAAAGAGTATGCAATTCTTCTGGCCAGTAGCCAAATGACATAAGAATAATACTTCTGGATTACAAAGGAGATGATGCAACAGTCTTACTTAATACTGTGGCTGTAAGGTGTTTTGAACATGAAAAAGACATGGCAACCGCTCTTTGCAAGTGAAAAAGACATGGTAACCAATCAGAGGTTGGATTGATAAAGTTGAAGGACAGAATGGCACATGTCCTTCGAATCTTCATTAAAGTATGGTACGCCTTCCTGGTGGGATTGGTACCTGTCATTCTCCAGATGTGTTTAGTCTTTAATTCCCAGAACGTCTGGTTAGCATGAGCGAAATAATCCATCCAAACTGGCTGAATTATGCTGTAAGAAAATTAGGCTGCATTTTAAATCCAATATATTATATTTTATTATTATAAAATGTTTGGAGAGTTACAGTAAGTTATTATCAGGAAAGAGCCTTCTCAGTCAAAAATTATTTTTGCAGTCTAAACTGTGTGTTAATTTGAAGAAAGGCAAGCATGGCAAAAATGTCATTTTTGTATCTGCAAGGAGAAGCACTTCAGTAACTTACATTTGTTCATGTTGCTGCTCTTTATTCTGATCACTACCTGATAAATATACCTGAGTGGGATGTTTACTAAAGCACAAATGCAACCTGTGTGCTATTTTTATAATTGGGTTGGATTTATGGTCCACTTCTCATAAAGAGGCCCCAAACAAGTCATTGCCTGCGGTTCTATAAAACCAGGAAGAGAGAAATTCCCTTCACAAGTAGCTTCTGTTGGTCAGGATTTTCTCATAGGATGGGGTGATGTATGATACATTTAGATTGCTCTGTAAATGGTTTTATTTAATGGTGACCCATTAACCTGGTTTTAATTAAAGCTTTTGTTAAGTGTACTTCTCTTCAGAGGGTTACAATTTCCATTGCAGCTTGCAAAAAATGAGTGTGTGGTTTCCTTATTTGGAGACAAATTCTGACATGTTTTTCCTGGGTTAACAGTCCTAGACCACAAATACCTTTTCAACTATGTTATCCAGAATATATTCTATATTGTGATAGTCTTGCCATAATGTTATTTTAGTTTAAATGGTGTCTATAAGTTCCTCTGAAAGTCACCGTATCTGTTTTCAACAGAACAAAAATCAAACAAATGCAATCTAGAAAAATATTCTTTCAACCATATGGTTGCAGTTAATGTATCTGTTTTGATAAAGCAACTAGAGGAAAAAATATCCGTATCATACATCTTTTTTGTGCAGTGTAGCTGGGTTAGATGAAATCAGTGCTAATTATCTAATCTCTCCTTTCATTCTCCATCCTTTGTTTGAGATAGAAACCCAATTGGTGATTTCTACTGCGGTAATGAAGTGTTGCTGTGCTCCATGGGGAAGACTTTGGATTTTTTTTCCTGGCAACTTGCCAGTCTATTAGCTTCAATTATTGTAAAGCTAAATCTTAAACACTGTTGAATCCTGATGTCAAGTGATGTGGTAGTTCTAAGGGAGGGGCAATCAATAGATACAGAGCATGTCAGTATGGGTAAACTAAAAGTAGTAGTTCTCTGTACGTTTGATGAACTTAACCATCAATACAGTGAGATCATTGGGTATGGTTCCATATGTGTTGTTTGGGGTTTGGACTTGCAATATGAGGAAGCCTTTCAAATTCTCAGGAACATACATATAGCATATAGCATTGGAATTCATACCGCCAAACCTGAGCTCTCAGGGATTTGGGGGAACATTTAGCGGCACATTTCTAGAGAGGGCAAGTAAAACTTGTATCTTTCTTGGAGAGCTGCTGCTGCTCTGTGTCAGGTGTACTGAGGTAAATGAGAGAGTATGCTGACTTGGCTTAAGACAGCTGCCTATTTTATCTTAATACCTAGTATTTGAGTAATAGACTATAGATTCATCATTTTTGCCTTTTGCAGATAATTTCCTCCATTCTCCATACTATATTGATACAGTACATTATTTTCTTTCCTTCTGTGAAAGAAAAGATGCAGTTATACAGTGGAAGGTTCCTTGCATTGACGCAAAACCCCGGAATTTGTTTTTCTCTGATGGTCCTTTCCCCCGCCTCCTTGATTTCTTGCTGTACAATAAGCAGGGAGATTCTGACATAAGGATGTCCTACAGATTTGGCACAGAGGAAAAATTTGTTTGCTTAGCAATCAATGGTTTTATTCATCCATGAATCTAATTTAATATTTTAAGATAATTCCCTTCTGAATTATTCCTTTCTGAATGACATTTCCTTATTTTAGCGCATTTCATGCATTTCTTTTCCATTTTCAGGTATATTCTTTTATATAAATGTGGTCACAAATAGATAATTAGAGAGTTTGGTTTGAAATTAAAGATTAGCCAAGAAGTTATCACTAGATTCAATAATCCTGTTCAACTAAGCCTCCAACCTTCCCATTATAGGTGGTCAAAGAGTAGTTGCAGAAGATCCTGGAGAAAGCAGGTTATCTGGCGCTGTTTCAATCATGTTTCAGGCCAGGATACAACGTAGAGACAATATTGGTCACACTTGTTGATGACCTTTGGCAGAGCTGCGATGGACCAGTCTTCTGGACCAGCTGTCCAGGGTTTTGAGAATGGAGTCACTGTATTATGGTGGTTTTGCTCCTTTTTCTGTGGCCTGTTTCAGTTTGTGCTGACTGAGAGGGGGGGGAGAGATTGTGTTGTGGTGCTTCACTTGTCACTCTCATTTCTTTTTTTGTTTAATGTGTACATGAAGCCACTGGGTGCAGTTCAGCAATATGCTGAAGATATGAGTCAATATGCTGATAATGAATCAGGTATCAGCAGTACACTGATGATATCCAATTATACATCTCAACCCCAAGCAGTCCAAGCGTTCTTTTCAATGTAGCATGTCAATGTCTGAAGGCTGGATGGGAAGATGAGGCTCAAGTGCATCCTGACAAGACTTAGTGGCTCTGGATAGTTGGGTTCCCTTATAACTGGGGAATCTACCTCTTTAGTCTTGGATGGGGCTGCACTTTCCTATTTCAGACTGGTGTGGAACTTTAGAGTAGTCTTGGACTCCTGCACAAAGAAACCCTTTACATAGATCCAGCTGGTGTGCCAATTTGAGCCTGTTCCTTGACTGGGAAGCCCTTCTGATAGTCCTTGACTTATGACTGTAATGGAGCCATATGTCATAGCAGTTGTAAGTTGAGGCACCCATGGGACTGACCCAATTTTATGGCTTTTTTTTGTAGCAGTCATTATGGGAATGCCACGGACATTAAGTGAACCCATTGTCCACACTGGGTGCTTTTTGCTGGAAACCGGACCCAAAAAAAAGTCATAAATCACAGTTGTGAGACCATAAGACATCTATAAACTCAGGCAAGTTGTCGAGTGCTCAGAATGTGATCACATGACTGCAGGGATGCAGGGCATCTATTAGAAATTGGAATCCAGGTTCTAAGTATCATTTTTTTGGGGGGGGTGTTCCGTCATAAGTTCTAACAGTCGCTAAGCAACCCGTTGTACGTCAAGGACTGTATTTAGTCATTCCACAACTGGGCTTCAATGTATTCTGCATGAGGCTGTTTTGAAGCTACAACTGGTCCATAATGCTGTGACATGGGCAGTGATGGGCTCCACAAACCTCAATGATTTCTGGTGAGCTTCTGGATAAAATGTAAGGTTCTAATTATTATCTGTAAAACCCTTCATGGAATAAAGTTTGGTTATTTGAGGGACCACCTATCTTCCATATTTCTGCCATTCAGTAACATCAGGAAAAGTGCCCTTGCTCTGGATTTCAAACTGTAAGCTGTCTAGAGCAATTTGGAGCCAGATAACTTTTTAAAAAAATAGTGTGAATAGAGTTCCGTACATCTCCTTGAGCAATTTACTTTGGATTAAGTGGCTCATAAATATATTTAATATAATTATTAATGTCAATAAATCATTGCTGTATTGTATCATTTTAAGTTTCCTATGTGATTTACTTTGGAAAACCTGTTTCTCATTCCTTGCCTACGTGTACAAGGTAGCCCTTGATTTATAACCACAATTGAGGCCCAGAAATTATGTTGCTAAGTGAGAAATTTGTTAAGTGGGTTTTGCCCCATTTCATGACTTTTCTTGCCACAGTTGTTAAGCGAATCACTACAGTTGTTAAATTAGTCACACGGTTGTTAAGTGAATCTGGTTTCCACATTGATTTTGCTTGTCGGAAAGTTGCAAAAGATGCTTGCATAAACCCGGGACCCTGCAACTGTTATCAATCTAGACCAGTTGTCAAGCATCTGAATGTAAATCACATGACCATGGAGATGGGGCAACGGTCATAAGTGTGAGAATCTGCACATTCGAAACTCCTCCTCTAAATCAGAATTAGAGAATTGCTGATCTACAGATCAGAGCCAATACAGAGGCGTCTACACCACGGGTGTCAAATTGGCGGCCTCCGGGCCGGATACATCAAGCACAGGCCATGCCCACCACAGCTCCGCAAATAGGGAAACCATTGCAAAACATCACATGACAGCAACAAGATGTAGCGAGTTTGACACCCGTGCCCTAGACTCTTAAGCTCTTCCTCTTTTTTTCTTGCCTTGTAGCAGGAGAGTAAACTGCCTAAATCTGGCAATCACCCCACACTTTCCTATTTCTTAACTGGGAACTTTTCGAAAAAGAAAAAGAAAAAAAATCAAAGCATAGACAAGAAACCCCAAGCTAATTATTACAAGCTAGAAAGTGGTTTTCCCAGTTGCAATGTATGGCTGTGAAAGTTGGACCATAAGAAAGGCGGAGTGCCAAAGAATTGGGGCCTTTGAACTATGGTGCTGGAGAAGACTCCTGCGAGTCCCTTGGACTGCAGGGTGATCAAACAGGTCAGTCCTAGAGGAGATCAACCCTGACTGCTCTTTAGAAGACCAGATCTTGAAGATGAAACTCAAATACTTTGGCCACCTAATGAGAAGGAAGGACTCATTGGGGAAGTATACGGTAGTATAGCCTTTATTGTCATTGTGCGTCATGTAAGAGCCTAATGCTGGGAAAGATTGAAGGCAAAAGAAGAAGGGGACGACAGAGAACGAAGTGGCTGGATGGAGTCACTGAAGCAGTAGACGTGAGCTTAAATGGACTCCAGAAGATGGTAGAGGCCTGGAAGGCCTGGAGGAATGTTGTCCATGGAGTCGCAATGGGTTGGACACAACATCGCAACTAAGAACAAAAACAGAAAGTGATTGTGATGTTAGTAGTGGGGAGATGTTGCTGAGCAGACATGATCTAGGCAACCTCCTTCTTTGGTGATATCAGCACTCTTCTTTCAATTTTATTATGCAGCACCTGGCTTTTTTATTTCCTTCCTTTCCATCTGACCGTTCTCTCTTTGTTTTTCAATCTTGGTTCACCTTGGCATGGAAGCACAGCTTTAGACTACTGCACACTGCTAATTAGCATCATTTCTGCCCACTGGTAATTAGAAAGAAAGAGGAGGAAGACGTCAAACAGCAGATATACATTTCCATGTCTTTATTGGCCTTCCTGGGTAGGTTGCTCTGTGGAACTGAACTCTCTTGTGTCACTCAGATTCTGGAGGTCAAATGAAAACAATTGTGGAAAAGAAGGAAACTGATTAGGGATATGATTCAAGGAAGAAATTAATCAAGGAAGATATGGATAGCAAAGACAGGAATAAAGAGAAAGAATTGCTTCCTTTGCTACTTTGCTGCATCAGATTACCCACAAAGGAATGTTACTCCAGACAGGGAAAAAATGTTCCTCATCTCTACTTTAAACCCTTTTGAAAGCAAAAAACAAAAAACAACTTGGCATGATAATCCATCCTAGGAGAAAATGTGCAGCCAAAGGAAGTGGAACTATCATTTTTCCATTCAGATTTTTTATTTTTAAAAAGTATTACTTGTCATAATAGAAATAAAACTTGAGCGTTTTACTCACTAAAGTCACAAGAACTAGACTGGTGTTTCTCTTTTTCCTTTATTTACCTACAGCTTCTGTCTTCCTGATTTGTGTTCTCTCTCTCTCTCTCTCTCTCTCTCTCTCTCTCTCTCTCTCTCT
>JANHFT010005351.1:67074-80855 GCA_032467955.1 Pseudoxenodon macrops | reverse complement strand
CAGCCTATTGCCCCCAACAATCTGGGTCCTCATTTTACCCACCTCAGAAGGATGGAAGGCTGAGTCAGCCTTGAGCCGCTCAGACTCGAACTCTTGGAGTGAGCAGTGAGTTAGCCCTGCAGTATAGCATTCTAACCACTCCTCCACCATGGCTCTTTCTAGGAATTTTAATTGCCCTCATGATGAGATCACTTGTTGATTTTTAAATGACCAATTTTTTGATGTATCAAGGACAGTGACCAAATTTCCATCAGCAGCTTTAGCTTACAGAAACCAATTGGTACCTCCTTCTTAGTTTTGAGTGACTTTATTTTATGTCATTTTTAATGCATGCACTTTTGTTCTGTACATTTTAATGTATGTTGGCTTGGTTTCAGGCTATAAAGCAATGAATAAATCAATACAGACCATAAAGCAATGAATAAGCACATTTGCTTTTTGCTATCACAATTTGTCATTAAAATCAACTCAGCATACGAAACTAAAATATAATTACGTTAAAGAATGAACAATTGTCTGTAAACATTTGCAAGTGAGGACTCTGATACCCATTTAACTTAATATCCTCTTATGATGGAAATCAGCCATTTCGATGCTAAGTTCATAAACAACCCTCCAGAGCAGGCATGGTTTTTGATCTTGTTTCAGTCATTTATTTATTACAATTTTCTGGCTACCCTTCACCTGTCTTTGATCTACTTTTTAATGGTTTCATTCCATTTGAAACATATATGCTGTTATGTTGAACTGACTGGAACGGAAACGTGGACTTTGTGGATAGCATTGTTTGTTTTGTTTTAATTATACTATTAATTCTTAATCCTGTTCTTACATCTGAAGGTTTTATATCTTAGTAAAGAACTGTCCCATAAGATATCTTTAATAATACATGTTGTTTGTTGGTTTTTTTTTTCATCTGAGGTAAAATAAAAAGTAAAGGCTTCTTTGAGTTGAACTCTACTTCTTGGCAACAATAAAGTAATGATTTGCCATTACTGCCTTTTCACTCTAGTTTATACATATAAAATTATCCAGTGATAATCATCTTTTGGGTAGTGTCTACTTATGCTTGCAGTTAAGTGCATATTTGAATGCTCCTCCAACACCAAAAATTCAGTTCAATTGTAAAGTTACTGTATGCTGGTGGAGGGAGGAAGGGAGAGGAGATATCTGTCTTATGTCTTCCTGCTTGACATCTTGGATGTCCATTCAGAGAGACATTTTTATATGCTGGAACTGTTTGTAATATTACTTTCCACAGAGTTTGAAATGGTTTGGTAAAATTGTTCTTTTTTATTTATTTATTGTTTCACACTCCTAAACCACCAAAGACAAAGGGCACTAATCAACCCCACAACTGTGTGCTCCTTTGGGCTCCCCACACAAGGCCGCAGAGCCATCTTTTTGGTTATTGTTCTGAAAATGTAGTTGGCTGCTTAGTCCAATTAATAATATGTACCTCTTTTCAAAGGCTACTTGAATTTTTAAGAGCTGCAATAGCTCTTGCATTCTTATTTGTATGAGAACGGCAGCAAAATTATATCAATTAGTGTGATGTATCTTAAAGAGGATACAGCTATCTCTTGCTTAATGACTCTAATGGGAACTGGAATTTCTGTCACTACATGAAGCAGTCATTAGGTGAAATATCATATGGCCACATCACTTAGTGATGATAGTTGTGGTAGTCCCCAGGGCAGTTGTTAGGCTCTGCAACAGTCATAACTTCAAGGACCAGTCTTAATTATCATTTGTTCAGCACCATCATAACTTCAAACAGTTGCTGAATGAATGTTCATTAAAGGAATTCAAGTGTAATTACCACAGTCAGAGCTAAGTGAACAGCAATTCATACTTCAAGTCTTGTGAAGACTTCTGTAGATAGAAGTGCACTTACCGGTATCTTATATCCCCGAAAGCATGTTACTGGTATATGTTTGCCATTGCAAAAATCTTCCCCAAACTAAAGACATTACAACACAATACAGTAAAAAAAAAAGTAATGTTATTACTATAGACAGTAATATAACACAATTACCAGAACATTATTCAGTAGAAAATATTGCAGAAAAATTATATATTTGCACCCACTGTCCTCTGCTACAGATGATAAAAGAGGATAATACATCAGTTAGACTATACACATCTTCTTGGGTGCTTGCCAAGTATCATGTCCGACCTTAATATTTACATATTCCTTAAGGGATGGGGCATACTGCAAACCTTTTATTGCCAAGAATGCTGCTGAGACTCAGTTCCCAAAAAGCTTTCAATAGGGAAAGAAAGAAAGAAAGAAAGATGGGGGAGGAAGGGGAGAGAGAGGAGTGGGAGGGAGGGAGGAAGGAAAGTGGGTGACTGACTGCATGTATATTTGAAAGAATGTCCACCTGTTCAGGGAAACAGCAAAGATAAATAGGAATAATATAGAGCACAAGTGTCAAACTCGCCGCATCACGTTGCCTTCATGTGATGTTCCACGATGTTTTTTCCTTTCACGGAGCGTGTGACACATCTGGCCCGCGAGCCGTCAGTTTGACACCCCATGAAACTAACTGCATGAAACTAAACTAAAGATAGTAGCATGCACCCTTTCGGTGTCTCTTTAGTGAAATATTTTCATAACATGATCAAAATATTCCAAGATACCCTCACCAATCCAGAAGACTGGAGAACCCTGCCATCATGTTTAAAATAAAGTGGTTTGACTGTGGAGTAGAAGTTGACTTGTCCGACAAGCAATAGTCTATAACCGTGATGGTGAACCTATGCCATGCATGCCACAGGTGGCACTCAGAACCCTCTCTGCAGGCACGCTCCAGCTCAGCTCCACCACCCATGCACACGTGCCTCCCACCTGGCCAGCTTGTTTTAGGGTCTCTGCTGCGCTTGCGCAGGAAGAGCACTGGGGGTCATGTGCGGGGAGCACGGGGCTTGTGCACACATGCATGGAGGTGGGGTGCATGCAGGAGTGTCTTACGCACATGCGTGGGGCGGCAGCATGCACACAGGATGCGCGCACATTGCAGTATGGGTGTATGTGTGCACGTTTTCGGCATGTGACGACAAAAAGATTAGACATCACTGACCTATAAACAGGGTTGTAACGCAGCCAACTCTCAGCAGGTCACACAAAGTAGTAGCGCTGGTGGTGGGTGCCTCGGCAAGCCGGTAGCAGCTGCTCCTTGACACACACCCCTCACTCGCCTAGGCATCATTTCTGCCCAGTTTTAACCATCTGCGCATGCACAGACAGTGGCGTGCGAAAGCAAAGTGAGTGCACATACACATTTCCGAGCTGGTAGGGAAGGTAAGTACATTTTTATCCCTGCCTATAAGCTTTTCTAACATCCAGTTACATTGAACACGGCAATGAGTGTAATTTATGAAATCATATTTATTTTGCTATATAAGAAAAGTACTCTATATGCTCTTTGTACCCTGAATATGCACTCTTTTCTCCTTCAAAAAACATTCCCTCAAGTGTTGTAGAACATGTGAGTGACCAAGCAGAATGCTTCCCGCTAGCTGTGTGTTGTGGTTTGCCAGGTGCTTGAAAGAATCCCTCTTTCCCCCCACTTCCAGGTAGGCAAGCAGGTAATAATGATACCTTTAAGGTGACTGCATCTCCTGTTGGAAAGCTTTGTTTATACTTTTACTTATTGCTGTTATCCTGAAACAGAGAGGGAGAACATGTTGCCTTCCAGATGTTGCTGAACATAATACTCTGCAACTGTAGTAGCCTAACCAGGGGTGAGGTTTGCTAAGAACTAGACAGCCACAGTCCTCTCCAATGTAGCACACTGATGGTTTCTTTTTATAGCTAGAGGAAGAATCTCAAACTTTCATGAGTAGATCCTGATATTGATAGGGCTAAACCAAAGCTGCAAGGAAGTCTGGTCACCAACGATGCCAATATTGAAAAAGAAGGTCTGTGTTTTACAAACCTAGATATACTTGGACCATGGAATTTGAGAAGGGAAACTTGTAACTGTTGAAACCGAAATACAGTACAGTACACTAAATTAGATATTTTAAGAGTGTTCAAATTTAGGAGGAATGGGCCACTTTCAGATGATTATGTGATACATATACAGTATATCTATATACATATCCCCATAACTGGCTGGATCATATCTTTTAGAAAGAGTGGCTATTCCATGAATATTATATAATGAAATGTTATACAAATCTGCAACCTTAATAAAAATGTAAACTTGGAGCACATTAAGGAATATATTGCAAATGGCCTATGATAAAGTTTCAAAACAGCACATACTATGACTAATGAATGATTGGAATGACAAAGTTGGGGAAATAGAAGACTCTAGAACAGGGGTGTCAAAACTCGATTGCATCGCAGGGCGTATCATGACATTGTTTGCCTTTGCAGAGCCGGGTGGGCGTAGCTTGCGCGGGCGGTATGCGGCCTGTGGACTGCTAGTTTGGCAGCCCTGATCTGGAACTATGGGAAGATTTGTACTGAATAAACTCAATTACAGGTAGTCTCTGCTTAACTATCATTTGTTTAGTAACTGTTCAAAGTTATGACAGCACTGAATGAGGACATTTACAGCTGGTTGTTGTAGTGGCAGCTATCACAGTGTCCCTGCAGCCAGGTGATCTCAAATCTGATGCTTGGCAACCAGCTCACAATCGTGACTGTTGCAGCATCCTGCAGTCATGTGATTGCCATTTGCACCCTTTCATGAATAGATCTGAGTAGACTACCTTTCCTGAGTCCTTTCAACCTGCAAAGTCAATAGAGAATCTGGTGGGAGGTGGCAACCTAAAAACTTGTGAGATTCACCTAATAACCACAACTGTAACATCAGTTATAAGTTGACATAATTTCATGACATTGCTTAGTGTCATGGTTACTGGACTCAATTGCTGCCATTAACTGAGAACTATCTCTAAAGCAGGGGGTTTGTGGTGATAATTCTTTGTTGCTGGCAACTGCTTCAAACAGTAGAACAGGATAAGTAAAGGCTATACTCTTGGACATCAGCAGATGGATAACATTAGAATCAAATTGACTACACAATAGGAAACAGAAGTTAGAAAAATACAATACATTCAGCCAGGGCATTTCCAGATACAAATTGTGGAACAGCCCACGTAGTTTTCAAATATATAGATTAAACGTAGGAAATTGAAGATATTTCATAGCCATAACTTTGCTGAATTTCAATCCCATGTGAGTAATGGGTCCTGGATTTCAGACATATTGAAGTATGTTGATTCAAAAATTGTTGCCATATTGCCAACATTTTGCCCAGTTGAAGGTTGCAGACATAGGAGAGTTTTAGTAATAAAGAAGACAAGCCATGCCCCAATGAGTCATTGTTTCAGAGAAATTGTCTTACCTAAACAGAGAAACAGAACGGTTGTGCATGGGGAAAAAAGGAACAGGAGTGATTCCTAACTTCTGGTTGGCTTCCCCATTGAGTTTCCTTGTGGGAAACTGGTAGGGAGCATCAGAAATCTCTGTTCCTCCCTTGAGAGCGCAAGAAGTGCAGTGCAGATCGGAACAGTTCACAGGTTGGGAAGGTTGGCACATGGACATACTCAAGAAGTGTTGTCAAGGAAAGCCCATGGGTGTGGTCAGGGAAGCTTCCCGGGAATAGCATAGGTCAGGGAAGCACAAAGTGGCATGGGCCAGGAAGGGTAAGGAGTATGATAAGGATACATATTATAGTCGTATCTGTTTAATTCCTGTAGTAAATATAATAATAATGCAGCAAACAAATGATGGACTAAAAAAGCAATTATGTTTGACAAAGTTGCAGGAACTAAAAGGGAAAGACACAGATATAGCAAATAGACAAGATCAAGGATATTGTTGGAATGCCCCTGGAAGTTCTGTGGATTGTCCCTGGGATGGGTTGAGGTGAAGGCCATTTGTCTGTAGAGTCAGCAAGAGTTGGAACCAACTTGATGACAACTATTGAAACTACAAGAGCATAACAGCCTTAGTAAGTCCCTCACTTTTGAGTAAAGATGTCTGCATTATAGACATATTTCTTCAAGGATTGTCTTGATCTTGATGGCCCAGTTGCCTCTTTCTTTGAAGAAAGTACAGTAATTTGCCCTAAGGAAGGGAAAGTGCTTACATTGCAGGTTTGCACCATGAAGCATGTCATTGCATTTGCCTCCCATTCAGAGCTGCCTTTGCTGGCATTACATTACTCAAAGCAAACCACTGACATTGGTTCCTAAACCAGCTCTTGCTGTGTTGTATATTTGTCTGGCAGTTTCATGCCCTCCCAGTTACAAAAGAAATGTGTGGCCTAGCAGATGTTAGATATAAATTGAAAGAGGTTGTTTGTGAGGACTACTCTACAGATGTAGTAGCTTCAAGTAAAATCTGGCGTACTTTTTCAATCCTGGAAGGAGCCCAAGCTCTCCTGTCTTCACACCATATTAAATAATTGTAATTCTTCCTACCCCCAGTGTTAAAGTCAGTCATTTATCTTTCCTCTCCACATTAGTCTTCAGGTGGACTGTCAGCCTTATTTTATTTTTTAATTATACTATGAACATTTATTAAAGTAAGCATACATTAATCACTTAAAATAAAAGGAAAATTCATCAAACCTGTCCCCAATATCATTATAAATTCCAGCCAATTATCTCTGAGAACAGCTCAGCACTGCAAATTGAATTGTTTTCTTTCTGTTGAAACTTGGAGTGGGATTAAAGTCCTCTGTTAGACATACCCAGTTCCTGCAACCATTCATCATATGTTTCAGCTTCCAGACCCCTAATAATCTTTGTGATTCTTCTCTGTACTCTTTCTAAAGTCTCCACATCTTTTTCCGATTGGGTTGACCACAACTAGACACAGTATTCCAAATGTCTTATCAAGGCACTATATAGTGCTACTAATACTTCATCTGATCTTGATACTATTCCTCTGTTGATGCAGCCTAGGACTGCATTGGATTTGGGGGGGCAGCTGTGGCCCACTGCTGGGTTTATACTTAAGTGGTTGTCCACTAGAATTTCTAGATCCATTTCACAGTTGCTGCTGTTGAGCCAGTAACACCTACCTACACATTAGGTTTTTCTTGCCTAAGTGTAAACATCTTACTTTTTTTACCACTAAATTGCATTTTGTTGGATAGTGCCCAGTGGTCAACTCTCAAAATCTTTCTGGATTTTGGCACTATCTTCTAAAGTGTTGACTATTCTGCTCCACATAGTGTTGTCTGCAAAATTGATAAGTTCCCCTTCTATTATCTAAATCATTTATGAATATGTTGAAGAGTACTATGGCCTAAGGCAGAGCCTTGGGGTACCTTACTTCATACTTCCTTACAATGTAGAGTTAGCTCCATTACATACATAAAAATGAAGGCAGTAGTATGGTCTGGTGTATTTTCTTTGTCTTTACAAAATGGGTATGACATCACTGTAATTGAAACAGAGTTCTGAAAGAACCAAGAGTGTGCTTTGGATCAGCAGCCTTGTTAAGTGGTGCCCTTAGGGTTACAAAGTTGGAAATGCCACTGTGAAAACCACAGACTAGGAAATAGCTTTCCAGTGTCTTTCCTTTTTTTCCCTGAGGCAGAAATGAGTGAGGAAATCTGCTTCACATTTGGAATGCATACACATTTAGCAGAAATGGCAGCAATAGAATCTCTTTAGAATCTCATAAATTATCAACATTTCTCTAGAATTTCTAGACGGAGTTTATAAGATAGGGGCTGCTGTGTTTGTGTTGCTTTTATGCAAAAACATGGGTGTTTGGCTATGAATGACTAGAAGTGATTCTAGATTCTTACTGTGAGAACTCCTGGGTAGGATCTCATTGTACCATATTCTTTCTTGGTTTTCATCTTCATGCAGGGTTGGTTAAACACATACCCTGTTGTGTATTTCAGCAAAATAAATAAAAGATTATATTAAGACAATGTGGAACTTTGGAAAGTTTAAATCAATAAATAGAACCTAAAGTAGGTTTTCATGAATGGTGGAACAAACTCTTTGTAGAGCCAGTATGAGAAAATATATTAGAAGTGCTGTTTACCCAGCTGAGTTCCTCTGGACACCTTAATAATCACGATACCATATGTGGTTTCATTTTGTTTTGTTTTTGCAGATCCTGGTTGCTAAGACCCCTATTGCTCCATTGACATCTTTCCTATACATAATTGAAAATTCTGGTTTGGTTCTCCAAGGTAAGACTATGATAAAATGAGCTTTGTCTTACTGTAGTTAATGTGCTGAGGGAAGTAAGTGCTTAAAGCTGCTTTTCTCAGCCTGGTATTCTCCACATATTTTAATGTGAGCTCCCTGAATTCAACAAAGCTATTTTCCAGAGAAAATGGTTCTACCCTGGAAATTGCCAGACTGAAGAATGTAAATCTTAGTTGAATCTAGTTCTTTTTAGCTGAATTTAGTAAATTTTTCATATTAGGCAAGTCAATATTAGACATTTCATATTGATCTTTTCTGAATTCTTGTACCTATGGATACTACTGAAACTTTGGTGTTAACAAAAATAAATTTAATTGGGGCAATAGCCATTGTAATTCACTGAGAGTGAGTTGGGTAGCCATATAAATGTTCTTGAATAAATACCGTAAATATCAGTGTATGGCTGTATCAGAGATGATGAAGAGTCTGTTGCTTTTACAATAATAGAGGATCGTGTGTAAGAGTTTGCCTTGGAGAGGTGTCTTAGTGTTTCAGTGTTCAGAAAAAAAGTTGATTGTATAATCATCTAGGTATACCATCTAAATGTGGGATATATTTGACTGAAACTATAATAATGTAAAATACCTCATGTGTGCACATACATTTCTGAACTTTTGCTTTATCTCTGAAACATTTTCCTGTTGTTTGTTTTCTATATGAATGAGTTACTGTAAATGTCAAACATATATTTTCTGCTTTCAAAAATTTAACAAAATCACAGTTCTGTTGAATTGTGAGTGGGTTGTTCAGATGTTATTTACCCTTCAGCTTTATGTCAAATGAGCTTTGGGTTCCACATTTTAAAAATAGGATGTGATACCCAAAATATAAGATCTTGTAACTCAACTCAGAATTTCCCTGACTATTCAGTCAAAACCATCTTATTTATGAGAAGAGCTGATTAAATAGATCATATATTTAAACAAATGTGAGATTCCTCTACTAAGATACTAGCTCATACAGACATTGAGAAAAGCAGAATATTTCATAGAGACTGGTGTTAATGCTTTCTATTAGAAATCAAGCAAGGACACTTCGGGCCTTTAGCACTATCAGGTTACACATCCTTGAGATGACAGAAAAGTACACCTATGTGAAATTGACTATTCCCATTGCTAATCCCTATCCTATCTCTCAAACCTCTGTCTCCCAGCTGCCAGTCACCTGAATATTCTCCAAAATACTGTGTGACAACACTTAATATATTTTACCTATCCAGGGCTGCCCAACAGGGAAAAAATATGATAATGCTGTCTCACTCATGTGCTGAGGATGAGATAAAGGTAACATCATAAGAGCCTGGCAAAACAAAGAGATTGCCAGGGCATATTTATGCTGTGATTAGGGCACATGGGAACACAATGTATTTTTCAGTATTAAATTGTTTATTATCTTTTGATGTACATTCTTTATGCTGGTTTGGCAACTACCTGGTTAATCCCTACAGTTTTCAGAAGTAGTTTACCGTTGCCAGTTTCCTAGCGCTGAAAGTGAGTGACTAGTCCAATGTCACCCAGCTCAAGCGGGACTAGAATTCACAGTCTTCCTGTTTCCAACTTAATGCTTTAACCACTATATCAAACTGGCTCTCTGTCTCTTTTTTATGGTGTTATACTTGAGTGCAGTATAAAACACAAAAAAATAAAAAATAAAATACAGTTAACCAATAAATATTAGCAACAATAACCTCTATAGAGTAGTTTTTTGTGAGCCACAAATCTGCTGCTGATCTTACCACATATAGAGGTAAGAGAAAGAGAATATCCAAATAATAAATACATAGGGGTGGGTTTTTTCCAGCTATCTTAAGAAAGTAGGAAGCTTTATGAAAATGAGAGTCATTTTCAAATTGGAAAATGCGTCAAGAGGAGTTAGATAGAAACTGCTGTCTACGCTGGTGGCAATGGAACATTTTTGTGGTAATGAATGGGCTCTGTTCCACCGACTGACTGCAGGAGCAACATTTTCATTGATTCTCTATGGTGAGAGTCAGTCAGTGTCAGGAGAAGAGTACATTCAAAGCATATGACAAAGGAACAAGTAGATGAGTGTGGGAACTGGTGAAGAACAACAACTGTCTGAAAATGAAGTGGAGAGAGGGGGAGGGAGACAAATCCCATCATCATTCTGCTAATCAGGAGGCCATAAAGAATTGGATGTTGGAAACTTACCTGAAATTTATTTTATGGTGGAAAGTTGAAAGGAAGCTCCCCCCAAAAAAATGGTGGAAGGTAAAAAGATTGGTTTAACAGTTTTGTAGGCAATTCCTCCTGCCATCTCTAGGGGATTAAGAGATGGGGGTGAAGTCAGGCCGCAGGTTGTTCTCCTTCTTTTGTTCTCTGGCTTGGTGGTTAATAAACCACCAAGACAGGATGAGTAGTTAGGGATTTCACTGACTGCTATTTGATGCAGTTTGAGAGGCTCCTCTGC
Source organism: Pseudoxenodon macrops (assembly GCA_032467955.1). Lineage (NCBI taxonomy): Eukaryota > Metazoa > Chordata > Lepidosauria > Squamata > Pseudoxenodontidae > Pseudoxenodon > Pseudoxenodon macrops. Next base: position 70,223 of record JANHFT010005351.1, on the reverse strand, counting down.
TATTGTTACAGTTAAAATAGAAAGCGGAACTGTTCTTCATTTGCAAAAAGTTTCCAAAGTCCCAGGCTGAGAGTGAAAAAGCTATTAACATGGTAATGCAGTCCCATTCAGGGAGTGCATCAAAATCCCCTTTGTTGATGTAAATTGCTGCTCTATTGCCTGGTCTCTTTGGATCTCATGGTCTAGGTACAAGCACAAAAAAATTGTTTAGTGAGAAGGGAAAACTCCACCTCTTATATCATTTTAGCAGATTGCCAAAAGGACCAAGAGCACTGCAGTGAGAGACTTCTATGCCTTTGTAAACCTGAAGTAGTCGGGTGGTGAAAAGAATCCAATTATTCAGGCGCTCTTTTATTGGACCTTTCAATCTTGAGAAATGCTGCTCAACAATTTGGAGACAAGGATGGCTGGTCAAAGGCTTGAGCTAGATTTGGAACCATGTTTCAAATGCATTGTGTGGGCGAGTAAAAAGATAAGCAGCAGTAGTGAGTCTTACAGGAATTCACTAATGCTGCAGAATTCTTGCTTTTAAAATTCTAATTTTGTAAGTATGATCATTTATATGAAGGAACAAATTAAAAGCCTGGTCTTTTTTTTTTTTTTTTACATTACTGACCATATCCTCTTATTTGGAATTAAACAGTGTCATTTGAACTCTGCAAGAGTATCCAGTTCTGAATAAAACTGATCTTCGATTAAACCCATAAAAACATAATTGTGCTCCATGTTCATCTCACTGTTTCTTCCCATTTAGTCTGATTTAATGAGACTAAATGTATAGATACAAACCTGCTTCCCCTTCAAGTCCAGGAAATTGCTTGGCAGTCCTTTTTTATATTTTATTCAACAAAAGCTCTTTTTTATTCATTAGTCAGATTTGATTCTATTGATGGGATACACATAAGAATAGCTTAGTTCAGACATCCACACTGTACTGAAAAAAGAAATACGTTTATATCAGGAAAGGAAAAAGATATGATTCAAATACATTTCTGGAATGTGGAGTGAAAGTTTTAATTTTAAGATTTCCTATCTTTAATTGTAGAACCAACATTGAGCAGATTTTTTTTTTTAAAGCATTTCGGTTATAATGGCAGTCTTTGTGAAATCTTATACGAGAGTTAGTTCTGATTAGCTCAAATGTAAATGTAATCTGATTTTAATTTAGGGATTATTCTTTTGAGAGAGATTGTATAGCATACTTGATTTATTATATTAACTTGTCGAGATGGAAAATGTAATTTTCAGGAATTGAAAGTATTATTTTACTTACCAGTGATCTCAACTGTGACAAATCAGGTGTGTTCCATTTGAAGTAGTTTGTAACCTATCTGACTAAGTGAGTCTGTTCTCTGCCAAACTCCTAGAGAGGTTTATGGTGACTGCAGTATGAACTTTCCTAATGTCTGTACACATTTTTTTCTTCTACTTCTCTTTGTTCTCATATCATATTCACAGGATATATTTCTCTCTCACTTCATTGCTCACCAAAATCTCTTTTAACAAAATTTAAATAGCATCAGCATTGCTGGTATACATTTACAATGGTACCTTGGTACTCATCATTAATTGGTTCCAGAAGAACCAATGAGTTGGGTGGCCAAATACATAAATAGATGGGAGACTATAATTAGTAATTATATAAACTCAGAAAATAACTCAGGTTGTCCTACTGAGATGAAACCTCTGATGCACAGTTGACATTGATATATGTTAGCTTCTCTGGCCAGATTTTAATGCTGTTTGCAACGAGGAAAAAAATGTGTTTTGGCTCTCCTGTTAGAATTGCTAGTTTGAAATTTTAAATTTATGTCTCATTTTGGGGGGAAATTGAGGATGAGGGATTTTTATTATTTATATCTGTATTTTTTGTTGGGACGGATCTAGTGAGTATGATAAACATGCCAACAATCCAAGAAGAAAGTTATAGTTCTTCTTGCCTTATCACTTCTTTCATATTTCATTATACATATTAACACGACGCATTAATGATATATATCTATATATGCACATACCTACATATATACATACCAGTACATACACACACACACACACATACACACATACATGATTAAGAAACAAACTTTATTGGAAAAACATAAGTTTGTTTAAACTACAGTACAGAAAAATAACTGGATGGGGAGAAACCAACTTTGATTAAGCTATGTCAAGAAGGAGTGGTTTGGGGGTTTTGGAGGTTGGTGATTTATCATTTTTTACTCATGGAATTACGTGGTTGTACTTCTCTGGACTGAGTTGGTGAGTAATTTGGGGGTCTTCCTGGACTCATAGCTGCTGCTCAAGGAGCAGGTGGCTGCCGTGGCTAAGAAGATCCTTCTACAGATTTGTCATCTTACTTATTGTATACAGGGCATATTACGGAAAGGGATTCATTATGACTTTACCTTATCATGGTTTTTCTTCAGTCTCATCAGACTTCACTAGCCTGAGGAAAATATCTACCAGTTATTCTCCTTATCTGGAATGATGCTGTAAAAGAGATGAGTGGCAATACGTAGCTAGAGTGACAAGTATAGACCTCTGCCAAAACTCTGTCTAGGCTCTGCATAAGCCTTTTCTATGATCACTCTCATTTTCTGGAACACTATTCTCTGTAATGTCTACAGCATGGGTCCTTAAACTACGGCCCGCAGGCTTGCATGCAGCCCACTGAAACCATTAAGCCGGCCTGCGCAGGACCATGAGGCTGTCCCGCCTACATTGACCCACCCACCCTTTGGCCGACCGCAGAACTTACCTTCGTAAGCACCGCTGGTTGGAACTGAAAGGGAAGGCCAACAATTTTGGCCTGCAGAATGCTGCTGGAGGCGGGGAGGTGAAAAAATGGGGCGTACAGAAGCCCCAGGAGGCCAAAAAACAGTCGAAAGCTGTCTGTTTTTCACCTCCCTTGCCTCCAGAAGATAGAGAAAGAGATAGAGATAGACAGAGAGAGACAGAGGGGAAGAGAGAGAGACAGAAAGAGAGAGAAGGGAGACAGAGAGAGATTTCTCAAGCTCCTTGGGGCTGAGAAGAATTGCTGCAAATCTGAGTTTTCTGAAATGGACCACTAGGCTCCTAAACAACTGAAAAAATGATCTAGTAAAAAGAAAAGTCAACCAAAAGAGCAACATGCAAACAAAAGCAAATAA